>DWAJ01006809.1:0-10000 GCA_018238005.1 Eurema mandarina | reverse complement strand
AATAAAAAGCCTTTATTTGTTCCTATGAACTAGATAACATTTTGGTTAGTGGATTAGTAATTATTATTAGTGTCTGATGATTGGGGGGGAAATATAAACAAACATAAATGAATTCATTTTATGTATTACTAACTAATAATATATTGAGACTATTAATAAGACGCGTGAAAGAAAAAGTCAATGTCAATGCCAAAGTAAAAATCAACGTAAAAGTAAAAGCCAAATTAAAAGTCAAATTCAACCATGTCTTTAATCAACTAGGCTACATACAGTAACACATGACTCGTTACAGTATCACACAACCACGTATAGTACGCGTCATTTATGTTTAACGCTGGGCGATAATAGCTGCGCATCGGTAGAATCGCGCTCGTAATTGACGTATTGGTGCTCAAAGACAACACGACTGGGACAACCAATCAACGCTGGCGCACCCGACGATCACGCGCCCCGCACGCCGCGGCGCTACCTCGATACCTTATTTTTGTCTTCTGCGCAGGTTTCGTTCAGCGCTAAAGATTCGTGACGCGTACTATACACCCGCTCGGGAAGCTTCTACAGAGAACTACCGGCAAGAGACTGTTAGTTTTAATTTAATTTTAAAACATAAGAGGAAATTTCCAATTTTGAACTTTTATGCTAATATTACTATAACTACTCTAAATATCCTAGATACGGAACCCTCGATGAGTAATTTCGTCATAGATTTATCCAGGATAGCATTATACTCACTTAATTCCGGGATAGAATGTAGGAAGAACACCGTTACCACAAAAACTATGGCTACCATCGATTTTACCAGCAAAACTTTATCACGAATTTTGTACTGCAAAAGAAGATTTAAAAATTATTGAAAAGTATAGTCAAACAAAAGTATATGTACACATTCAACATTAAAAACATGGTAACACTAAAACATTTGATTGGTTGAATCGGTGTTGCCTGTATTTTGAAAATTACTAATGATATGATGGTCCTCTTGTCTCGACACTCGTTTATAGAATATTAAAGTGTTAATGCTACTTGTTTATAAAATATGTATATTGGCACATTTCGAATGTGCCAATATACACTGCTCAAAATTACTAAAAAAAGTAGTAAATTGAATTTATAATACAATAAAAACAAAACATATTTTATTGCAAACATTAAAACGTTTTTTATGTAGCGGTTAACCGATGGTCAACGACCACCCCCCATAAACAGTAGCAACGCTAAATATAAATACGAAAAAATTACAGGATTTGTGATTATGTGTAATATTCTTATCATATCAATGTTTATTTTTCTTTAATAAAAACATAGAATTATTACATCTAGAACCGTAAGGACTATAAGATAGCGTTATACGTCTATGAATAAACATTACAATATACTTACTTTCGCCTTCAATTCCTCTAAAGTGCTTTGAAATATCTCCATAGTACAAGCGCGCTTGTTCCTCTCCTTGACCATAGCGTTTAATTGTTTATTTAGTTTCATTATTTTTCTCTCCAAACGCTCTCGGACTATATTGACGCCATTACTGAGGTGAGGCAAGGAGTCAGCCGCCCGCCGCCATATTGATATTTGATGACGTAATTCTTAAAAAAAGAAGTCAAACATATCTCTATCCATTTAGGCTATATATTATAGTCAGTGTTTTCCAATATACGACATAGCGACATTTCGATCAATGTCAACTTAAAGAAAAAAAATGTTAATTTTCTTTCACTGCACATGTAATTGCACGCATCGAGCGAAAGCACTACTTAGTACTAGAGGGAGTGCTTGATATATGAATAAGACGACGTAGTTAAAACATTCAATGTTAAGCATTATGCCGCATAATGCGCGGTAGTGCATCTAATTAAATGAAATAATTTGAAAGCTAGATAAGAAGTATCATAAGTTACTATTGTCTAATCTACCTGCATGCCAACAACTGCCAAAAACGCCTAAACAAATAAGAGTATAATTATATAACGTGTAACAGAAATGCGTGGTCATATTTAAGGATCGCAAGGAATATCTAATTTTAAGTTAATGTATTAAAAATTCATTTCATTTGAAGTATTTATAATCAAGATATTAATATTTTATTTCTATAGACCAGCATAACGATTTTTAAATTTGAGACACTACGACATCACTTTAGAGCTATCAGCTGTTACTTGTGTTAACTCCAATGACAGTTTAGAGGAGTTAAGTCAAATATGGCCCTTTGACTAAGTAGTGATGTAAAACTTCTTTTTTATTTTCACATTATTGATTTTTCAAATCTGTTTATTTAATGCGCTGACTTCTATATAGACTATCTATGAGCGTCATGCAAAATTATGACCACACACTTCTGTTACACGTTGTATAATAATTTTGCGTGAAACACCAACAAACACACACAACCTCACATTAATTAATTAATAAATTAACACATTAACTTACCCATTTATAACATTATTAAAAATCACAAATTATTTTATAATTCAGTTCGCAATAAAAACCAAATAAATAATATAACTGACCTTGAATTTCCTTAGGCACTTGGAGTCGTAACTTATTGACATCTCTATACATAAATTTTATCTGTAGTGATGTCTGTATCACAACAAACAGTATACCCAACGCCATGTGCGCTGTGAAGTTTGTAAAATTGATCCCCTGTATATCAGAAAACATTGAATCATTAATAGGTACGCCTTTTAACGCCTTTGCATCGATAGATTGTAATCTGTGAGAACTTGTCTGTCTTAGAAAATTGTTTTTTAATTTTTTTATAATTTATTTACCAATACTTGTCTGGTAAAAATGACTTACAACCATAAACCTACATATCTTTTTACATATCAAATACAAAAACAATCTTTACATAGATTACAATCTCACGATATATTACAATCTATATACGTATATACAATTTCGAGGTATTTTTTCTATATAACTTATCATACCCTCATATACATATAAAAAAACTCCTCAAACTAACAATTTAATAAAAAAACAGACTTATCACTCCAAAGCTATATCTTCCAGCCAACCTACAAAATAGTAAATATACTTACAGCATTGATGACGGATTTATTAGAAGCCACTATAACATTCGGGGGATCCCCCACCGGGGTGGCAGTGCCGCCAATGTTGCTATATATAGCCATGAACATCAATATTGGTACTGGATCTAGATCCATGACTTCGCAGAGCCTGAAAATATGGAAAATTATTTAAAACTAAACGCGTAAAACTTTGTCATACATATGACCTAATATCCTAAAAAATAATTAATGTGAAAGTTTTTGAGAATGTATGAACTATGTATGGATGTAAGTTTGTTATTCCTTCGCGTACGGCTGGGCCGATTTAGTTAGAATTTGCTATGTAGATAAGTGATATCCTGGATCAACACATAGGATACTTTATATACTGGTATTTACTCCAAATATATACGGAACCATAAAAATAATCTGATGGTAAACGGTGACATCATTTGAATTCAAAAGATTCATTTCTCTCAAAGAAAGTCAATTTTTCTATAAATTTCATGTACGGTACCGCAATAATAAAAAAATACCTGATAGTAATCGGCGACATGAGCAGCACGGTGGTGACGTTATCCAAAAATGTCGACAGCACAGCTGTTATTATACAGAGCAAGTAGATTAACGGCCAAAGTCTTCCTTTTGTTACCTGCAATGTAAAATTCAAAGTCCAAAATATCTGTTTTCAACTAGCCTATACGACTCGAATAGTATTATTATCCAATTAAAAACATAAACGTGAAATGAGAGCCAAGTACAATATTATGATAAATGGCTTGGTTGTTGACTTGGCTGTGTCATTAAAGAGTGTGGTAGTTGCAAACCAAGCCAACTTGACCAATGACATATGAACGTACCTCAAAAGTGAACACGGCTAGAAAGTCAAATATGCCCGTTTCCGCCATGATAGCGACCAGAATCATCATGCTAAAGAGAAGCAGCAGGGTCTCTGCGTCTAGCCAAGATATAATCTGAGGTAGCGAGGGTCTCTCACCCACTAGAGCTAGGGCTGCGAGCGATGTGGTTGATACTAGTAGGGCTGCCATCGTTCTGTTTATTATCTGTAATACGGAGTTCCTAATATGTATTCAAAGTGAAGTTCACATATGGGGCATTCCACGCCAAGCGGACAGGTAAAAAATGTTGATGCTTCAGATTTCAATAATATTTTAGTATGTTATACCTATATAGGTTCTCAACCTAGTCAATCAATATTTTTACTCTGTGGTATATAGTTATCGATTTAGAGGCTAATGAATTAAAATTATTGAAAAATTATTGAAATCTGAAGCATCAACATTTTTTAACCCTCGGTTTGGCATGGAATGCCCCAGATGTCGTATTTAAATAAGCTACATATATGTATAGTAATATGTACTTGAATCGTCATAGTATAATAGTGTATCTTAAAAATAGCAACATGGAAAATAATTCATATGTAAGTATAATAAGTTTGTTCGCAAAATTTGACCCAAACATTAGGTTTAAAACAAACTTATTAAATTTAATGAAAATCACTAACCTCAAAAATAATAAGCACATACAATCCGCACAGAAGAACAACAGCATAGAAAACTCCTATGCCGAGATCGAGTGGGTTTAAACTAAAGCTCATATTGAAAGCTACGACTTTAGAAGTAGTCGTATTAAAATGTATGACACTTTTATTTGTATTAACTTCGAATATATGAGAACGGACTTCATAATCAGCTGGTGTTTTTTGGAGTAGCACTTTCCATAGTTGTACGGTCTGCAAAAAAACATTTTACTATGAGTTTTTCTTTCTTTTTTTCTACTTTTTTTCTTGGGGCCACTGATGATCACCTATATCTACTACCGAGAGGAAATAGTAGGTTATAACGAACTCAAATTGGTTAAAGCCCCACTGTGTTCCTAGACCCACCATGGATAGGTGTCACGGATAATTTTGCAGACTCTTCTGATGTTCATGAATCATGAACCAAGCCTACTAGACGAATGTCAAATGACTAACGGATAGGGTCATATGTTAAGGTTCTGTATAGACGTCTTTTTCTTACGTTATTATCAAAATAGTAATAATAAATATTTCAGGACATTTATACACAGCGCCTTCTAGTCCCACGCTAAGCAGAACTTGAGTTTTGGCAACTAGATAACAGAATAAATTACATATGCATACTTTTTTTGGAAATACAATTCATAGCAAGCAGAAAAATGCAAATGTAAATTACTATTCATCAGGTGTGGGGATCGAACCCACGATCTTTCGCGCAGAAAGCAGTTGGGCTACCACTTCGCCGTGCGGTCGTCAAAGCTAATTTGACGAATGTCATACGTGAAATATTTTCAGGACATTTATACACAGCACCACCTAGTCCCAAGCTAAGCAGAAGCTTGTGTTATGGCAACTAGATAACGGAATAAATTACATATACATACTTTTCTTTTGTAAATACATACATACAATACATAGCAAAACCCAGACCCCAAAAAATACAAATGTAAATACAAATATATTTTTCCGGTGTGGGGATCGAACCCACGACCCTTCGCGCAGAAAGCAGTTGTGCTACCACTGCGCCAAGGGGTCGTCGCAGAATACAGGTATATTAAAAACTCACCTTTTCTTCATTCATCCATATTTCTATTTTATCAGCGATATTAAATTCGGAAGAATTCATTTTTATTTCCGCCTGCTCCGTTAAGAAAGGACCTGATATCTTTATTAATACCTTATTCGCATCTAAAGTGTTTAATGTGTAATCTGAAATACGGTTAAAAATTATAACTTTTACTTATTTATTGAGTACAACCACATCATAAATAATTAAACATACACAAACAATTACATTAGGTAACAATTATCTATTAAGTATGACAAAAACGGCCTACATAATTAAGGGCGAAAACATATTTTTATTGCTTTATAGTTTATATAATATTATTTATTAATTGAAGATTTTATTTTGAAGCTAAAAAAAATTAAGAATTAAGAACCCATTTATTCATATTCGTCAATGTAAATGCAAAGTATCCTATGTGCTAATCCAAGGTATCGCCTATCTACATACCAAATTTCATCAAAATAGGTTCAGCTGTTTTTGCGTTTAAGAATAACAAACATACATCTATACGTACATTTTCACAAACTATCACATTTTTAACATTATAGAAGGATAGAAGGATAGGGTTGGTTAACTACAATTTAGAAAGTAAGGAAATTCATTATGAAGAACTTTGGAACTCTATTTTTTAACGTCGACACACACTTGACCATTAATATATTCACCTCTTCCGTTGTCTGTCTGTAACACTAACTTAGTAAGCTACCTAAGTAAGTAACTTACTATTAATTTCTCCCGGCAAAATCGCGGTGGTAACAAATTTTTCATTTTTCTCATCGTACGTCAAAAATATCGCTGTAAAGAAAAGCCAGCAGCCAAGCAGAAGAGACATCTTTATTAAGTGTTTAGTTTTTTTCGTCTGAAATAAAAATAATAATTACTACATAGTATAAAACAAAGTCGCTTTCTCTGTCTGTACATCTCTATGTAGTCCAAGAAAATAGAGCTTTAATATTTAACTTTAAAAAAAAAATAAAACCGACTTCATGATAATACCTATTCAACAAAAAATAATCGCTCAAATTGGTTCATAATCGGCGGAGATATTGCGTATAAAAGTTCATCCCCAATTTTTCACCCATGGGCGTTGTTTTTATTATTAAATTTAAATGTGATCACCCTTGAGGTATTACCTATACGTCGAAAAAAGATTTGTTCAAATCGGTTCATAATTGGCGGAGTTATCGCGTTACAAACAGAAAAAATAACATACGGGTCGAATTGAGAACCTCCTTTTTGAAGTCGGTTGAATACGAATTTCAGATAAAAACTTGAAAGTTTATCAACTTAAGAAATGTTGAAGTTATCATTATCATCCGTTAGCATCTGGCCACCTCGGTTAATTTTTTTTTTGGCAAAATTAAAAAGTGGATGAATTTAAAAAAGACTCACTATACGTTTACGGAACTTTTTCATTATATCTTACACTAGCTGTTGCTCGCGACTTCGTCCCCGTCGGATCTATTTCTATTATTATGTTATAGTGAGTCAATCTTAGAAGATAGACATATACTGTCGCGGACTTTTTTTAGATCATTTAAAGAGGAATAATTCTTTCATACATATTAGTTTTCGCAGCGCACGCAATTCGAACTTTTCAATTCGAACCAGTAGATCCTGAGATTAGCGCGTTCAAACAAACAAACAAACAAACTCTTCAGCTTTATATATTAGTATAGATTTTAGCAAAAATTCTAGAAGTTTTTATCTAAAATTCGTATTTAAAACTCTATTTTCTTGGACTAATGTATGCTTAAATCTTTAAAACTACGCAACGGATTTTGATGCGGTTTTTTTAGTAGAGTGATTCAAGAGGAAGGTTTATATACATATAAACCTTCCTCTTACATACATACATAATATATGCGAGCGAAGCCGGGGTGGGTCGCTAGGAATTTATATGGAGTGAAGTCACGACCTTAGATATAGCTTCATATTCTAGGGTTTTATCATTACGGGGAGATCAATGTACAGTATTTCAGTGGTATAATTATATTATAAAAGATAAAACTAAAAGTCAAACATTATCATTATTAAACTACGATAAATTTAAGAAATTACCTGATTATTTTTCCTTCTATCCTGTGGCGAAATATGGGTTCTGAAAAATAAAAAATAAGTCTTATTAGAAATAAATTTCAACGGACATAGCGTACATCTTTTTAAAAGGTCGGCAACCCACCAGAGCTGTCAAGCTCTGCGAGTCTTCAGGGCGGCGATGATCACTTTCCATCAGGAGGCTCGCCTGCTCGTTTGCCCCCTATTTTATAAAAAAAAACATAAAAAGGGACTTTTTTATTTCTACCTACCCGCATATAAATTCCGTCTCACAAACTTAGAACGTTATATTAAACAGTCGGAGATGCTAGTTTACCACTATCCATACTAATCTTATAATTGTTAGAGATTATAACAATTTATGGATGTATGTTTGTTATTTTATCACGCAAAAACGACTGGAACGATTTAGTTGAAATTTGGTATATAGATACGTGATACCCTGGATTGTCACACAGGATATTTTTCAACCTGGTACTGTTTCAGGAACGGGAATAACGCGGGGCGCTTACTTGTAAAAAATAAAAACAAATACATACTCTTGCTCATTCTCTTCTTGGAACTCTTCGACTGCATCTGTGTACGATTCTATTGGGTCCGAATTAATGGTGAATCTAGCTATAGAGTCCTTCTGATCGGGGTTGCCAATATCTGAAAAATAAATTATTTGCCTGAGGATATCTGTCTCGATCTGACTTCTTAAAGCATTTTGCAATATTTGGGGCAGTGCCTACACGTTCTAAGTTTTCCACAATAATATATTATGTAAGAATTATTAATACCATTTTACCGTTAGGTAGTTTAAAATATATTCTTTATCAACTTCTTAATATTGTTACAATAGTCTTTTAAAACATTAGGTATACCAAGCTTTTACCTAATATTAAGAACGGAGTAAATTTTTAATAAGCAATGTCTGCCTATATCAAAAAATTGTACACTAATTATATATCTAATAAGTTTAACCTGGCAACACTAAAATATCGCTAAAGATTCGCTAATTGACAAAGGAAATATCAAATCCTGTATGTCTATATAAGTCTATGTGACCTTACTATCGTGTGACTGTGCTAAAAACGTCATGTTTGCAAATTATTTAATACTAGATTTGCCCCGCGGTTTTACCCGCGTAGTACTCGTTCCCTAGGGAATACCGGGATATAAAGTATCCTATGTGATAATCCAGGGTATCACCTATCTACATGCCAAATTTCAACTAAATCGGTCAAGCGGTTTTTGCGTGAAAGAATAATAGATATACATCCATGCATTGTCAAAAACTTTCACATTTGTAATATTACTTGGTTCCCGCTACAGTTACATCCCTTTCTTACTAAACTTGTGGAATCAGCTCACCCATGCGGTATTCGATGAATAACTTGGGGTACTTCAAGAAGAGATCGTACATCTTTTTAAAATATCGGCAACTCACTCCAGAACTGTCAAGCTCTGCGTGTGTTACTGGATACGAAGACCACTTTCCATCAGGTGGCTCGCCTGTTCGTTTGCCCTCTATGCTATAAAAAAACTTACCACAATTCAGCTCTTCATACTTCCTCCGTATCTGGTCCAGAGAAGGGTCTTTCCTGATCTCCTCCGGCAGCTCGCTCCAATGTTGGAAGGTGTCTGCAGTCAGTTCACCGCATGAGACTAAGGAGTAGGTGCTTTTGGACACCTCTCCCTTTGGTCTTTTGAATTGCCGGAACAATTTATCCATTGTAACCTGTAATATACATGTCATGACTTGTACCTTTTTGTTTTAAAGGAGAAACTATCAGAGTTTTTAGCTGGTTGTTCGCTGTAGAAACTGCTTTCCGAACCAAAAATAAATTGAATGATTGTTTTGTGATTGACTATAAATTAAAGTATTTATTTTTAAAAATAAATCCTCAAAATTTAATTATATAATATGTGGTGTATATTTTACTTTTAATAGTACAGTTATGGGTCAATGGGAATAAGGGCTTTAATTCCCTTAGCACTTTTTCACAGGCCTAATTCGGCGTCATGTCTCTACCGCCTACAAGTTAGTTTAAACGATTTAGAGGCATAGAATAATAACATCTAGAATCGCAATATGAACACGCAAAGTGAAGCCACTTCAACCAAGACAATTTTGTCTACTTACATAGATCGTCGCCGCAGTGAATCTACGAAAAACATATGTATTTCAATGATAGTGAAATACATATGTTTTTCGTAGATTTAAAATGTTCCAAATTTATAGGGTAAATTTCTTATAGCAGTAACATTATTGGTCTAGTTGTGTGCGTGTCATCTATACTAGTTTAAACTAATACTAGCTGTGCCCGCGACTTCGCC
>DWAJ01006808.1:0-10000 GCA_018238005.1 Eurema mandarina | reverse complement strand
CAGGTTTATCTTTAGATATAATAAGTTTCGGAAGCACTTATGTGCGACCTTAAAAATAAGATTATTATAACTGCGAATAACTTTGTTTGCTTAAATAGTTGGTTAAGCTGCAGTTGGTCTTAGTATTATAATAATATATAATATATTATTTACTAATAAAAGTTTACTATTTTTTATAACTATACATATCTCGTAATTTCGCGTTTCGACTAAAAATTTAATTAAAATTTCGAGGCAATTCATACTAAATGACCATGTTGTAACCTCTTCTTGGAATTTCTGTAATCCAAATACGCGCTATTTAATACAGGAATACTGAAACGCTATTGAAATTTAAGTACAACTCAAATTGGTCCGATTTGACAGTTCGCCATACCAATCTGACAAAGTTTTTAGATTTGAGGCGTGCTTAAATTCGATTTGCGTCTTAGTATTTGGCCGTAACGGTATATTCATTCTCAAATCAAATTTTTAGCAAGCATTTGTATAGTGAACTGTCAAATCGATTTGAGTGGTACTTAAACTTGAATAGCGTTTCGGTATTCCGGCATTAGATTCGACCCGGATACTGGATAAGTTACATAATAAGCCATTATACGAATAATTTAAATCTACGTAAATACGTATGTTTATAGACAATGTGACAGAGTCAATTGGCGTGAATCATTACAGATCTATTTAAGCTTGATCCGAGAAACCATTAAGCCTTCGACATTAAATCATCTAGCATTTACATAGAGATATATTGCTTCCGTTCTCTTTGTTAACGCTAGCTGTAATTTTAACGCAACTCGGTATTAGATCATAGCATATCATAGCATTTAAATATGAATAAAAATGTTATTCATATTTAAATGCTAAAAGCATTCCAAGATTAAAAAAAATACAGTTTAAAAAGATTAGCCTGAATTTACGTAATAACTGAAACATTTTTATTTTACCATCCAACATGTAGGTATTAATTATCTGTCTTATTTTTAAGGTTCGAATTAAAAAAAATAAAAAACATGTAAATATTTCTCCAAAATTGACATTCAATATGAATGCCACATACATCAATTGTATGGCGATTCATTCATTTTAGATACAATATTACAATATTATCTGTGCACCGCGGTTTTACCCGCGCAGTTTCCGTTCCCGGGCAATACCGGCTTTAAATATCCTATGTGTTAATCCAATCTACATACCGAATTTCATCAAAGTCGGCTGAGAGGTTAAAGAGGGAAAGCGTAGCAGACAGACAGAGTTACTTTCGCATATTATAATATTAGTAGCGACTTTAACAATTACAAAATTATTAGTAAAAAATTAATACTTGTTAGTGACGTGATATTATGTATGCCAAATTTCAACCAAATTTATTTTTGAGATTTTGCATGAAAAAAATAAAAAAAACCATTCATACACCAACATTTTCGTTTAATAATACAACGTAGGAAATACTTCCATAAGTATACTATAAGTAAAAACAATGATAACTGACAAGGAAAGGTCTTAACTTAGTTCTAGTCTGTCACCAGCAACCCTAGTGACATTTGCGCTTGTTTACATAAGATATGGAATAATATCATATTTTATTGCGATAATATTATCTCCCTCGTGTAGATATGGATGATGATTTAAGAGGAAAGTCATTGTTTATTTACGTTATTATTAGCTTGGTTAGTGACCACCTCTCTCCTAGACAATCGCAAAGAGGCAGGCATTAAACAAGTAAAAAAGAGGGAAAATGAAGGTTATAATGGAAATATAAGTGAAAATCCATTTTAATAAGATGAAGTTCTTCTAGTCGTTATTGTTACCCATACTATACTATACTATATACTATTTACTATATTTAATATTATAAATTTCTTTCTTTCACGGCAAATGTCCGGACCGATTTAGTTGAAATTTGGTATGTAGATAGATATTCCCCCGGTATTACCCCGGGAACGGGAACTACGCGGGTAAAACTGCGAGCGGCTAGTGAATTTATAAATGAACTTAAATATTAGTTTGGTCTAACTTTTATTCTTCAACCGCTTTAGCATTTTTTTGTTACGTAACTGTATATATTATGAAACATTACCAAATTACGAGTAAATATGCAAGGTTAACATTATGTAAGACAATATATAAGATTTTTCCGTTCTGAGAAAACATTCTTCACTCAGAAAAACCGCAAAATTGTACGTCAATCATTATATTATCTGCTCGATCTCAATTTCACGCTTAAATACCTATATAAGTATACCTACTTACTTAGCTTTACATAGCTTAAAATATATTGATGCAATTTTATAAATCATATTCTAAAAAGTACCATTGAAATGCCGGAAATAAAATATGACGACTTAGTCATAGACTCATAAGGAATAACGAGCAAAAATTGCTAGTGTTTCTTTAAACAAACGGATGCTAATTTTTTGTTAGTCGCAATTTTATAATAATAAATGTTTATCTATTACATACCAGGAAATCAAGTAATGCTATTGGAAAGCCTAACAAAAAATTCATAATGATCGTAAAAGTAGAGTCATAAGATAAATGTCTTACAATAAACTAACACAAGTAACGAAGATATAAATCTATTCCCATACATATGTAAAACGAAAGAGTTAGTTTCTTTGTATAAAAGCGTTTTTATCTGTAATTACGTCGAATTTTGAATTTCTTTACACACGTGAAGACTGCATTTTAATAGTTTTGTTTTCTTCATTCTACTACTTCTACTACTCAAATGTTATTAAATAATTAAATTAAATTATTAATAAAAAATTGAATTCTACTACTCAAAAACAATATAAACGGTTCTGACCAAGGCTTTAAAACCTTGACCATTGAACAGGACATTTCACACTGCGGTTAAAATTTACATACATTCATATTCGAAGACTCATATGACACAGTTTATATATTTCTTTGTCTGAACGAGTCCTTGGACATTGTTCAATTGCCTGTATTTGTGCAAAATGGAACCACTGGACAAATTTTCTGTTTTGGGTTTATTAAAGAATCTTATCTAAATATGGTTTTTTCATGGTCATTCATACATCTATGGTCACTTTATAATTCTAGAATTGTTATGGAAATAAAAAAAATGATTTGGTTCCTTTTTGGTATAAGAAAATAGACCATATATAGATAAGAATTCTTGCATAAATCCAAAATAGAAAATTTGTCGAGTGGTTCCTTTTTGCATAAATACGGACAATTTATTCTCTTCAACTATGTACTCACAAATTATCATAATCTGGGAGTATTATTGCATTGTATTTCATTATTCTGTTATTTCTCCTCAGTTGCATATAAAAATACCAATGTTTTGAAATACCATGATGACTCAAAAGTCACTAATATGTAACATATGTAGCCTACTTGAATAAAGATACTTTTGACTTTGACCATTTAAAATGTTTTCAAATGGTATTCGTATAAGCATTTTTTAATTTACCCTGAAATTCATTATTAATAAAATCTACATAAAAACTCTAATCTACCGCACTTTAATTTACTTTAAAAATTCTTATTTACAGGCGAAATAGGCAATGCGAATCCAGTAACAGAGGTTTGCTTAGGCTGTATATGCCAGGCAGTGTCGGGATGCAAGCAAGGCGCCCAATGCGACGGCGACGCTTGCGGCCTCTTCAGAATCACCTGGGCCTATTGGGCAGATGCCGGTAAACCTACCCTCCCTGGACGCACTGCTGAATCTCCTGATGGTAAGAACTAAGAGCACAGATTATAAAATATAACATCTTAATGACAGCTTATATCTTAATGACATAGATATTATGACCTATGTCGTAAAGAAGCGCCCACTTTGATTAAAACTAACATACTTAAGTTAGCTGGTAACTCGAAAAAATTTTATAGGCATATGTATAAAAATAGCATATCGTACACAGCATGCAAATATTTTTAAATTACCTATGACCAAAATATTTGTTGATTTCAATAAATTAAATAAACTATAGGTATTGACGTAAAAAAAAAGTATTCAATTGAAAAATCTTTAAACTCCTACAATTATCTAACATTATTGTTCTTTATAATTTGGTGGTATTATTAACTACCAATGTAGTACCGGGTGGATAATTCTCGACCAAATTTCTTCCTCAATAATAATGTCATAACGAATATGTACTTATTAAAAATATCGATATTCCCAAAACTAAAAGGTCGAATTCTGAGAATGAATACATCAAATTTGTGAGTACATCTGGCAATGAGGCGAAGGTGAGTGGTGTTATCAAGGTTCTGTAGTCACCTATATTGATACTGACTTCCTGACTCATCATACAATTAATAATAACCTTATTTCATAATGGAATAAAACATAAGGCTAATGAAATAATTATAGGAAAAACGATTAACACAAAAACATGCAAAGCTAGTCCAAAAAAATAATTAACTTATCATTTTAATTTGGGAGCAAATAATAATAAAATTAGTTTTAAATGCGTATCCATTAGTCTAAATAACGATATACTCGTAGTTTTAAAGTTCTTATATGTGCAATTTCCATAGTTTTATGGATGAATGCCAAAATAAATTGTTTTATTCATAGCAATAATGTTAACGGATTGATAACTTGAAGACAACAACAACTCATCACTCAAGTTGAGGTCAAGAACCTTGAAATAAATTATAACTCAGTATTACAGAATAAAAATAAATCAATTACCATACATGGTAACAGAATAAAGAAAATGGCAACCCTGATAAAAAAATATGCAAAAGGAAAATAAAATAAAGTAGGTAAGCTAGACTTTAACGGCGATGAGATATCGAAATATGTTTGTTTTATTAAAATTAAAATTAAATTATTCTAATTTATGTTACACTAATTTTTCGTTTATTTTTGTGTGTGTATAAGAACATTCACGTTTTTGAACGCATAATTTTTGACTTCTTAGGTCCTATTCCATTTTTAAATGAAATGAACATGTCAAAAATCTGTACAGTTTAGCAGGCAGAATAGTCTCAATTAAAGATTATATTATTTTAAGAAGATATTAATACATCTGTTTTGTTTCCAGCGTACCCCAGTTGCACCAACGACCCTCGCTGCGCCGCCCAAGTAGTGCAGAACTACATGGCTCGTTTTGGACAGGTAAATGTTATTTCATCCACAGACATTACTGTGACTTATAGTCCCATAATTATAATCGGTCCGCCGAAAGTGAAGCCAAACTTTATATATTTAAGTTTAAAAAGCAGGTTCTTATACTCGATGACACGCAAACAAGCCCACCGACAATGTTGCTGCTATAAGAAATTTACCCTATAAGTGTGGAAAAAATTTAAACTACGAGAAACACGAATTTTTGAAGCTTTGCACTGCGGCGATGATCTATGCACGGGGACAAAATTGTCTACTTTTAAATGGCTTCACTTTGCGTGCTGATAACTTAATCGTTAGTAAATTCCTTATTACAATTAATTTTTGATAAGTAAACCAGTAGATAATAGAACAACATCGCGGGACGTCACTAGTATCTATATGTATAGTTTGTTTGAAAATACGTCACACACCAAGGAAAACCCTAATTATACATACATCCGTGATCGAAATCGTAGGTGTGTACTAACTGGTAGAAATATTAACATAATATCGCGGTATTGTCATTGAAATTTGCATACAAGTCGATCAGTGAGATCATCTGTAAATATCAACGGTTCGTATCGGAATGTAAAGAGAATTAAATCCAGTTTAATTTTTTACGTTTCGCATTGTAGAGTTAAATATCATAATGTATCCGGCTTGCAACAACATTTAAAGGTTTCTAAAAGCATTTTTAACATTTACTTTTTATCGAAAGGTCTTTATATACTGGCAAGTATAAAAGGTCATTGAACGTCAATTAGATTTAAGATACAAAAAAAAATCTTTTTATTAGTAACACTTCGTTACGTTTTTAAGTTTATCACTGAAAAGTGGTTTCTGACAAGTAACAAACATTTTATAAATCATCAATTAAATCATACCAAATTAGAAAAATCATGTAACGTCGCATTATAAAATGTATCGTTTTATCTTTTAACTCTACCTGACAATTTATAGAAAATACAAAAATATTTTTTATTGTGGCCACAATCTAAGAATTACTCAAATGTCCAGTATTTATATTGCAACCCTACACTTTTTTTCTTAATTTTTTTATTAAATAATTAATATTATGTATATATATAAAATGCAAAATGACTATGATATAATAATTTGTTTGTAATATTTATTTTATGAACATATTATATTTATATATTTCAGGACTGTAACAATGATGGCGTAGTTAACTGTTACGACTACATGGCGATCCACAAACTAGGAGGCTATGGGTGCAAAGGAGATCTTCCCTTCCAATACGTCAACGTGTTCCAACAATGTGTAGCTGCTGTTGCCTCCCACCAGGGATAAATGTACAAGAACTATTAATTTTGCGCTTATTAAGCTTATAAAAGCTTGTCCGGAAAGAGACATTTATTTCTCTCGTTCGTATGTATGTGTGTTAAAAGTGGAATATGTGTATTTAGGTTTTGTTTTAGGGCATTAAAAAAATAAAATGTATTCCTTTTTTAAATAATTGTCAACAATACATGAACATAGAACACGTCCCCATTTAAATACAAAACATAGATTATAAATTGAAAATGTTGCTAGAAAAATAAAGTTTATAATATAATATCTATCGAATTTTAATAAAATCGAATTGTCTCTTTCTGGATGAACTAGCTAAAAGACTTATGTTAAAATCCTCTTAAATGTTCAAATGCAAATATTTTACTCCAATCAATCTGTAAATGAAATGATCTACTTACTACTAGAAATACATATTATTATAAAAATACTTTTTTATAAAATGAATAAAATATAAGAACAAAAAATATCACATAAAATTTATAAAAAAAACCTAGTTATACACATAGGAACTTTAAATTCTAGGCCCGTAACATATCTACTGTTAATTGTTAAGATAAAATAAGTTTGTATAGACGACACGGTTTTGTAGACATTTGTTTTGTATTTTTGTACCGATCTTAATTAAATACATTCCATTTATGTTCAATTTATTTAAAACAACAAATATATATGTCTGCAAAATAATTATTGTTTTTTTTTTCCTCAACATCCAAAGTAATCGAATCAGTCGATTGACGCTTGCATTTAAAAATTAATTTGTTGTCCATGTAAAGAGCGTATGTTTAAAGGCTGGCAACCCACTCCAAGCTGTCAAGCCCCGCGAGTTTTCATGGGCGGCGATGACCTAAAAGTGATGTAGACGTACTAGGTATTATACGCGTCACGAATCTTTAGCGCTGAACGAAACCCGCGCAGAAGTTAAAAATAAGGTATCGAGGTAGAGGCGCGGCGCGCGGGGCGCGTGATCGTCGGGTGCGCGAGCGTTGATTGGTTGTCCCAGTACCAGTCCCAGTGTTGTCTTTCTCGCACCAATACGTCAATTACTACCGATGCGCAGCTATTCTCGTCCAGCGCTAAACATAAATGACGCGACCTATACGTAGTTATAACATTCCCTTTGATCGTTTTCCATCAGTTGGCTCGCCTGCTCGTTTACGCCCCTGTATTATATAAAAAATTATGATCATACATATTTAACTCAAACCTTTTGATCTGTTGGTGTTTAATTCTATTATATAAATTGTTATGCATCATTTTTAAAATAATATACCGATGACATTTGCTGTACCGTTTTGGCGAGTATATAAACCAAATTACTTGCGTTAAAAGAGTTGGATTTTATATTTTATTTTGAGACTCTACCTCACTTTCAAACTCAAACTTTTCCATTTGAGAAAAACTACGATTGAATTATAATTATTTCCATTTTTAATTTTTTTTTCTTTTTTATTGGATCGGAATTGATTGGAAGTGGACATAATAATTTGCAACTTTTATTGTTGAAAAAAGCTCGCGCAGAATATTTACGTTAAAAAAAGGTCCCTTTTGACTTGTCCCACTTTGACTAGATGCCGGGTATGCCTTTTTGTACAAGAACTATCTTGATTAATAAATATCAATATTTATTACCTTTATAAATGATTGTGAAGCGACAGTCGAAATAGACCGTTGATTAACTTTTTGAAACTTTACACCTAATTTGACGCAAATTAAAACGCAATTAAAAGACTTATTTTAAAAATCGTCATTGCTTCTTCGCGATATTTCAAAACTACTATTGATATCACAATATACACTAGCTGTGCAAAAAATGTTTCTAACTTACATATACCAAAAAAAAACAATTTTTCTTACTCACACACACATTCGTGCTAAGTTTCATATTTCTCTTAGCTTAACATGACAAAACTATACGAGATCTGTGACGTAAACTTCGAAATCTTTAAGATCGAGAACAATCGCCGTACTTGCGGTACTAAATAAAATCATACGTCACAATCTAATCATTTGAAACTCACCTTTAACGACCTTTTTTAATGAGATCCTTTAACTCACGGATGTTACGAATCGAATGTAACAAATCCTTCAATATTATACACCGGATCATTCTCAGAGCAACGTGCATTAGTCGTGACATTATTTATAATAATCTTTGATCAGTATAATACAATTCAGTAGATCTTTTGAACACAATAGTGCGTTGTTGGTTTTTCTAAAACGTTTTTTGCAAGCTCGAAGAAGTAAATTTTTTTACCGTGACGCTTTAAACATCTCATTATGTCATCGGCTTTCGATGAAATCAGTTAATATATTTATTGATTTTAATGTGATTTATTACAGTTAATTTAAATAAAACCATGCATTTAAAAGTGTCAGTGCTAATTGCTTTAAGTTTATTTATGAATATTGTAACTGGTAAGTTAAACTACGAAGCTATTTCGCACAACAACTACGATAATTTGTTTTTTCTGTCCTGTATGTATCCTGCCTCCTAGTGTTTTCTTAATTTATTCTTAAAAAGGTAGCTGGTATAAAGAAGGAAATAGAGAGCTTATGTTCCAATTTTAAAATGAAAAGCCTCCGTATATACTTTTGGGTATTTCCCAACCCATATTTTATTCCTTACGGCACCATAATATGACTTCATTAACTCATCTGCAGAGTTAATAGAAAGTAGTTATTTAGGTTTCTATGCCACAACGTAATAATTATCTTTTATAGTACTTATTAAATACGTGAATACAAGATTTTAATTCACTATAATCAAAAAAATTTGGGAAATTTAAAACACACACACACACACACACACTACACGCACACTACACACTCACTCTTCTCTCTTAATTTTTTATGTTATTTTGGTTCACTGTGGTCATTACCTTTAATTTCATTTAAGCTTATTTTAAATTAATCACATTGAGACGGACCCGACTGCTCAGAAACGGTATTTTATACTAGTTCAGTAGCCGGGTGATCACTTAATACAGAACACTTAAAACAAATAAATTTATTATTATTATTATTAATTAATTAATTAATGTGTGTGTTTTATCAAGGTATATACGTAACAAATCTCAACGAATCGTGTCTCCGGTGTTTGTGCCATGTCAGCGGGTGCGATCTTTCTCACACGTGCACGGGGGGTTACTGCGGCCCCTTCTATATATCTCGGGTTTATTGGGTGGATGCCGGGAAACCAACGTTGCCAGACGATAACCCGGATAGAAAAGAAGGTAAGAGTTATATTGAAGTACTAGCTGTTGCCCGCGACCCCCCTTATAACCCTTTTTTCCAGTTAAAAAGTAGCCTTTGTTTTATCTCAGACTCTAGACCATCTGTGTATTTTCATTAGAATTGGTTCAGCGGTTTGGCCATGAAAGCGTAAAAAGTTTCAACCCCTCGCGCAACCTTTTGTGGGTTGATTAAAAAAAGTAACCTATGTCCTTCCCCAGGCTTTAGAACGAAAATTGGTACAAAGATGACTATATAAATTTCGTTGTAATCGGTTCAGTAGTTTTAGCGTGATGGAGAGACAGACAGACAGATAGAGAGACAGACATAGCGACTTTCGCATTTATAAAATTTGTATGGATT
>DWAJ01006807.1:0-10001 GCA_018238005.1 Eurema mandarina | reverse complement strand
AAAGCCTTCCTCGATAAATGGTCAATTCAATAAAAAAAGAATTTTTCAATTCGAACCAGTAGATCCTGAGATTAGCGCGTTCAAACAAACAAACAAACTCTTCAGCTTTATATATTAGTATAGATTTTAGTGCAGAAACAAGAGCATATTATATCGTAATAAAATATCATTATGAAGTGTTCTTTGTATTAAATTGAAATTACAAAATAGATTTTAAAATTCCTTATATTTTATCGTACCGAAAAACACATTACTTTTGCACGAATTTCAGTTCGAGTATAAATACGGAGCGTTATGCCAATCTGAATAAGAATTTAATAAACAATGAATAAAACAACACTTAACTATGTAATATATTTATCACAATATAACAGTATAATTTAGGAATGATCACAATGATTAAAGCTAATACATATATCTCAGGTAACATTATAGTGTTTACTTCTTCAAAAGGTCTTGTAAGTCCTCTACCGAAGCACTTTCGTTATCACTGTAAAAATATATAAAAATAAAAAACGGGATAAAAAAATACATACAAACTTAAATGTGTTTTATTTATATTTCTAATTTCACAGCTAACCTGCAAAAGAAATTATCTGTTACAGTTATTATAAAAAAAATAGTTTGTAAAAATTGTCACATTTGTCATTAACAGTTTGTATTCAATGCCAAAATAAAATAATATTCAACCAGATTTATCAATTTTAATTAATTACTATTGAAAGGACTGTTGAAATGACTTTATTATTATTTAAAACCACCACACACCACTATGAGTGTGTATATGTCGCAGACGGAATGTATAATCCGCTGTATTACATTACAGCTAGCCGTTTTCTCATACAGCGGCATATATATGTGTTTGTAATCAATCCTTTATCCCTAAAAAGCTGGCAACACAGCCCACATATAAAAAATATGTATCAGTACCCATTACTATTATTTTTACACATAACTACAAAAAATCCAAGCTCTACTAACACTGCAAAAAAACCTTAGTCCGTACCCTATTTACTTTCTAACTTCAGAATAATGATTATGATTGGGATCTCGTTTAGACCTTTCTAAGTATCTCAAGCCATGTGCACCACTGGATGTATAAGTCTCAAACAAATCCCGTTTCAGCAACTCCGGGCGGAAATTCTTTAGGAAATACACCCAACACTTTTCAATTTTCTCGGAGCCTCTGCAAAATAATTAATTATCTATTAAAATACTTCTGTTTAATTTTTGGGAAAAAAAAAAATGTCAATGTCTGTATCAATTTAAGCTTATTTTAAAACTCTGAACATTAATATTTAATATTCCTAAAATAACCAAGATGTCATTTCCTACTTAGCATTAACTTTAATTACTCGCTCATGCAGTATTTCCGATGTAATATGACTTATAGAAAAGAGCATACATCTTTTAAAAAAGTCAGTAACCCTAGAGCTGTCAAGCTCCATCAGTGTTAATAGGCAGCAATGTATGCCACCTAGGGTACAAAAAAAAAATATCCTTACTCATTTTTTACTGTAATCTCTTCAATCTCTCGTATATACCAATTGGGATAATCTTCCAATATGTCTAGCTTTCCCAGCATTGTGTCATCTACTTCGTAAATTTCTCCTGCAAGCACAAAGCAATATTTTTAAGTGATATAAGTTCTATAGTAACTCATTACATATAAGGTCAAAATATATGGTATTAAAACAAATGTCAGAACAATTACAGATAGTTGTTTCTTGTAAGACTATATTCCTAACAATTTCAAGAAATAACATTATTAGAAAATTCCAAGTTTACCTATTCATATCATTGGATTACATATTTTTCTATTTATATGTTACATGTACCTAGAAGTAGGCTGGTCTCTGCAATTCCATAAACAATGTGCCTATGTTGTGAGTGGCATATCTGATTATCGAAACTCTAATAAAAAATAGCATTCCTTTTATAATACCTTTAACATGATGCCCATCACCCGGACTATACAGCAGAAATGGTATATTATACTTGGTTGCTATAATAAGGGGATATTTCTTCTTGGTTGCACCTTCCGCTATAAACTTTCCTGTGCCATTTTCAGGGTTTGTCAGCCAATGATGGTTGGGTTCATTGCGTTTTAATGTTCCGTACACAAATACTTTATGTGACATCTGTGAATTAAACAAATAATTTCAATTAGCTTTTTATGTAGTATAATATTTTCGTAAATAAGATCGCAAATGTAGATCATATACAAAACAACTCTTTTAAATATTACTGACTATTTCAGAGTTGTACATTTAGGCAAACTATCAATGCCTTATCTACAATTAAATGATCATTAGAAATAGTATCAACCTCAATAAATAATTTGCTAGCATAATAATAGTGATTCTGATAAGTACATAATAATCTAGTATGAATATCAAATACTACTTGTTTGGTGGCTTAAAGTAAAGTAAACAATTACTAAAATAAAACTTACCGTCCTAAAAATGTACAAATTGCTATTTTTTATATCATTGAAAAATAGTATACTTAGAACCTTAAGCATTAAAACGTAAGATCATCATAAAACCTATTTAAAAATCCGCTGACAAAATTTTTAGGATTTTTATCAGATTAAGTTATAGCAAATTGAATATTGATAATTAGAAAATATACAAATACAAAATTGAAATTTAAAATGAGTGGCACTGACATGTGTCATACTCATATCGACAGACTGAATAGAACATACTGGACAAATAAATATTGATCAAATTTTCTAAGGGTTGAACCCTTAGAAATATAAAATACCTATATTTTTTGAGATATCTATTATACATTGGAGATAAAATTTTCCTTTCTTTCCTTTTTTCTAAAACTTAATAAAGGTGCAATTTGCTTAAAATAATACATTGACAGCAAGAACAAAGCTGTCAATAAAAGTCACTTGTCAATTAGAATTATCAATTCATTCAGAATCAGTATGTTCAATCATTCAATGTAATTTTTTTTAGTTAAATTTTTTACGTCGTTAGCGCGGTCGCGTAATAAGTGTCTACAAAAAAATAATATCTGCATAATTTCGCGGATTTTTAATTAACATTATGATTTGTGGTAATCTTTAGTATTGTATATACTAAAGATATACACGTATTAGTACGTGTAGTACAATTATTATTTTTGCATTGTGATTTATGTTGTGTTTTTAATATAAATTAGTAAAAATGAGGCTAGCGGGGACAATTTTTAGCAATGTTACGAAAATGCTGGACTTTTATTCGCAATTTAATCCTTCGCCTCTATCGATAAAGCAATTTATTGATTTCGGTGAGTACATTTTTTTAAAATTTATTATTAAAAAGATTTAAACATTTTTATAAATTTAAGTTTATCGTCGTTTTCATATTATCGTTACTAAAAAATACAGTTCTTCAGACACTCAACTTATGAATAAGATAATTTAATTCCATTTAAAACCATTTTAAAATAATCTTAATTTTGAGGAATCTTTGAAATATACTTGAATATACAAACAAAATTACGTTATGATTAATACTAGAATAATAAATATGATAAATACGCAAACCATGTTATGAAAGTCAGTCAAGGTTAGCCAGTTGTGTTCAAAACAAATCTCTCGATTATAAAAACAAACTCCAAAATTTTTTTTCGTTCATACTAAATGTTATTGGCTCGTAAATTACGTAAATATTGTTGTATGACTCATCTTCATAGTCCTTTAGTAATAAGACATACTATCAAACATGTATATGGATGAGTTAAATCAAATATAGTGTCTATTATAGTAATATGTTATATCTCAGTTTTACTCACATAGCTACTAGTGTTATGGCAATAATTACATAGTATAAAACAAAGTCCTTTTTTCGGTCTGTCCCTATTTAAGCCTAACTCTATAAAACAATACTCAACCATTTTTCTTGTAATTTTTTTTTAAACGGAATGCTAAATGTCATTTGGTTTGAATATGACAAATAGTGTTTTACACCATTTGTTGAAATTTAGTTTATCTTTAAATATGTAAATTAATGAATATATAATTATAGGGGTATTGGAGTATGTTTAAATATATATAGAGCTTCTAACTATGTTCAGTTTTATCTGATGCAATACTGGCAAAAAATGTAAATATTAGTCCAAATCCACTTGTATATCCACTACTGATAAATTCTCTTAAGTAGTTTTTTTTCTATCAAATAATAACAAACATCCTCTGGCACTTTCACATGTAGTTTAAATATTTTACCAAAAAAATAATACCAATAGGTACCAATAATAAAAGAAATAGCTTGTAGACTTAAGGCCTATATAATCAACTAGCTGCTGCCCGCAACTCCGTCGGCGTGGAGTTTCATATAAACTTTGACCCCCCCCTTTCCTCCCTTTTTAACCCTTATTTCCAGTTAAAAACTAGCCTATGTTCTTTCTCAGACCAATCTAATCAGTTCAGTAGTTTTAGTGTGATAGAAAGACAGACAGAGTTACTTGTGCATTTATAACATTGGTATGGATATAAAGTAATTTTTTTATAAATATTTTGTTACACCTAATAGTTACTGTAAAATCATCAGACATAAAGGGCAATGCCTTTATGTTAATGACTAAAAAAAATATAGCATCTTTCTTTTTAAAATAATAATGCGGTTTGTTACTCACAAAATCAACTTCTACACTTAAATTAATATTTTTAATAATAAAAGTAAAATCATTGAAAGCTAGACTATAGTATATCATACCAATATAGACATTCATTAAGTAATGTACATTATCCAATAAGTTATTGGTACAACAATATTTACTTGAAGTTATTTACTTTGAGACCTTGGTCAACTTATCGGTATGGTATGGTATGGTAACACGGGCTGATATCCGCAACTCCACGTCAAGGCGCGGTTTTTACGTGAAGGTGGGGATCTCATTCGATCCACACCAGGTCATTGAAGAACACCAGCAGTTTATTCACACTGCTGGTGATCTCCCGTAGCGTATCTCTATTTTTGAAATACCTAACCCTGTATGTTACAACTTATAGGTATAAGCAGTTGTAACTGCAATGCAGAAAAAGCAATTAGTAATTCAGTTTCTAAAACCAGTATGTTACTTAAGTTTCGACATATTCATTACCTGCTTTGGGAATTGGCGTTAACATTGATTGCTCTGCCAAAGAGCTGAGTTTTATTGAAAATAAAAACTAACCACCTTGCTATACCCACTACTAGTGACACCTTTAATTAGCAATACTAAGTTAATGTATGATACATTAAAAAAACTAACTTGTGTATCTTAAGGATTAGTATAAATATTATGGTTTCTTTGTGAAAAGGTTTGCTTACGATTTTCAACAATATATGTCTTTTTTATTTTATTGTCTTAAAATATAATATCATTGTTGTGTGTATAATATCACTTCATAAGGTCATAATTATAAAGTGAAGTACGTAATAGCCGCGTCGTTTAGTTCAGTCGTTTTTTGTTAAATAAGACACAGAAGTCTTTAATATGAATAACTTTTTTTATTTTTAAAATTTTATCTGAAGTCCAAATGTTAGCATGTTCTAACGAATAAATTCAGTGTATCATAATGTTTAAAGATTATAGATATCCATACTCTAATATTATAAATGGGAAAGTGTGTCTGTCTGTCTGTATGCTTGTCTTTCTTTCATGTAAAAACGGATAGACTAATTTAGTTAAAATTTGGTATGTAGATAGATGATACCCTGGATTAAAACATAGGATACTTTTTATCCCGTTGTATTGCCCTGGGAACGGGAACTACGCGGGTAAAACCGCGGGAAAGCTTGTATTTTATATATCAACACAATCGATAAACCTTTATAGTAAGTATGAATGTGTCATTCAAGTATATCTAAACAATAGCTAACACACATGGTGTTTTTGAGACTTTGACGACCTACTTAGATGTTTGTTTACATTGTTTCGTATCAAATTTCGAGTCGATGTAGTTATTTCATTAAATAGATTGATATATTACTAGCGCCCCGTGGCTTTGGTCGCGTAGTTTTCATTTCCGTATAAATAATCTTTACTTAGTATAAAACAAAGCCGTTTTCGTCTGTCTGTTTTCTGTTACTATGTACGCTTAACTCTTTCAAACTACGCAGCTGATCTTCGTGTGGTTTTTTTATCTATACTAATATTATAAAGAAGTAAAGTTTGTGCGTTTGTTAAATTGTAAGGGGTAATCTCGGGATCTACTGTACCTATTTTAAAAATTCTTACACTAATAGCCACATTATTGCTGAGCTTATAGACATATATATTATAGTTTTCAACAAAAGTAAAATGATTACCAAAATATTTTTATCTATACTAATACATATTATAAAGAAGTAAAGTTTGTGTATTTGTTAAATTGTAAGGGGTAATCTCGGGATCTACTGAACCGACTTAAAAAATTCTTACACCAATAAAAAGCCACATTATTGCTGAGTGTCATAGGCTATATAAAAAGGGGTTGTTAACATTATGTTCAACCAAGGGTCTAGTTTATTATACAAAAATTATTTAGGTAACTGTGCATAATTTAGAAGTCGGTAACAACCTGTGAAGTAACACGTATCCATCAAAAAAAGAATCATCGGTATATAAACGTCAAAGTTAATCGCGAACATACATAAAAAAAGCATATACACGGGCGAATTGAGAAACCTCCTCTTTTTTTTTAAGTGGGTTAAAAATTATATAATTAAGTCGACTGTAGGTTGTCAGATAAGCTAGACAGTATGTAGGTATATGTGTAGCTACCTATAATACGACGCATTTATCATAATTACGTTTGCCAAGATGTCAATAATTAATTACGTAAATTCTTTGATTTACTTTAGCTTTATATATCTAGTTTGTGATGACAATTGATAAATAGGTATTATCTATAAATGATTACGGAGAAAATCAGTGTTTATTTACAGCAGTAATCTATGTCAAATATTATGAAGACTACGAGTCTATGAATAGAATGAGTATTAAGTGATAAGAAAGCCAATAAAATAGTATTACGGAAGCTTCCATTTCCTAGGAATGGGTAGTATCTTTAATAAAAATAAGGCGTAGTTTGCGTAAAAGTGACGTTATAGGTCGCGCCACGAATATTTAGCGCTGAACGAAACTTGCGCAGAAGTCAAAAATAAGGTATCGAGGGTACGGCACGTGATCGTCTGGTGCGCGAGCGTTGATTGGTTGTCCCAGTCGTGTTGTCTTTCTCGCATCAATACGGCAATTACGAGCGCGATTCTACCGATGCGCAGCTATTTTCGTCCAGCGCTAAACATTCGTGACGCGACCTATATGTTACTTTCTCTTGGCCTACTTACTGAAACGAAATTCAAATTTAAGTAAATTTTAAGTCCTGATATTTTGACAGAATACAAAGAACGCATCAGAACGTTTATTTTAACACAGCGCCATCTAGTCCCAGGATAATAAAGCTTGTGTTGTGAAAATTAGATAGTTGATAAATTATATATGAATACGTTTATTATTTGTATTTGTATTAGTAAATACAATCATTTCCTATAATATAAAACAACACCCTGACCCCTAGAAAGATATAAATTAAATGTACATATTTTGCCAATGTAGGGATCAAACCCTTGTCGCAAAGCTGTTACCATTTCTTGAACTTGACTTGACATGCTACCTCGTGTCTAGTTTTAAATTTACGTTTGTGAGGCCTGTTTAAATTTACGTGGGTTAGAGTTATATTTTTCCGATGTGGGGATCGAATACACGACCCTTCGCGCAGAAAGCAGTTGCGCTACCACTGCGCCAAGCGTTCGTCAAGAGTTCAGTTGTTTTATAATGAACAATTTTAGATTTATAGGTGTAAAAAAAAGTTTTTTGTTGTTTCTCGTATAACAGCCACCAAAGACATCAACTATTCAGTATTCATTGTAATAAAGGTTTGGGTACATTATTCTACTAGGGAATAAAAAAGAATGTTCATTCCGTTGCCATGGAGACGAGAATAACATGGGTAAACCCTTGTATTTAAAAGTATTAAAGTATAATAAAAAGTTAGATACTTATCTGGGATACTTAACAAGATGTAAAAATTAATTCGCAGAATTTGCTCTGATAAAAAATAAACATTGAAGATATGGTACACGATAATTCGTTGTGAAGAATTAAAAACAGATTTTAAACGTGACAGTTTTATCTTATTATCTATTGCGTAATATATTTGATACTTTAAATAATAAAGGTCTGGACACAAATAACGTCGCAATTTTGAAAAACCTAAAAAAAATCAGCTAACCTCATTTGCTTGCCTGTAATATATCTATACTAATATTATAAAGAAGTAAAGTTTTTGTGTCTTTGTTAAATTGTAAGGGGTAATCTCGGGATGCACAAGAGGATTAATGGGGACTTTTCATAATTTGTAATAATACTATTCTGAACAGTCACACGCATTTTTAGCTCTATGGGAATTTTTGTAAGCTTAGTTCTATGCTGCCAAACGTAATGTTGGTTGTAGTCAAGTAATACGTTGTCATCGCTGCCCATGAACACTCGCAGAGCTTGACAGCTCCGAAGTGGGTTGCCGACCTTTTAGAAAGATGTATGCTCTCTTCTTTAAGCACCCCAAGTCGTAATTCATCAGAAATACCGCATGGGAGAGTTTATTCCACAAGGTACGAACACGTACGTACCTTGTACGTACTGTTATGCAGTACTCTTCAATTTGGTTTAAAAAAAAAACACAAACTTTTAGTCTACTACTATATTTTATTATATCACTCCCAAAATTACACTAAGACCTCCTTACACGCGGAGTGTTTAAGAAAAGGCACTGTTCGCGGCGTTTCCAGAATCGAACTAACTTTTAAAATGAATAAAATAAATATGAAATTAAAAATGCAATGTCAATGGAAAAATATAATAAAACAATAGAATCGCTTAGTAGGCTCTATGTCCATACAAGCTAGGGTTGTAACAGTACGAACGCATAAGGTACGTGGTACGTGGCAGAAAGTTTCTTTTAAATCGCACTGTGGTTAACGTGGCTGTTAAGGTGTTGTGTATATTTTAATAATAAACATACCTTCTAACGGATATAATATTTTTATTTCAATTAAATTCGGAAAATTTATGGGGATAAGTTATTGGACAGAAATAAATAAATTTCTAAATAATTACTTATTAAATTAATTGACGCATCAAAAGAGTGTAGTCATACATTTACAATAAAAATTAGATTATAACAATGACTCAGAATAATTTATCATCATTCGTGTCACCACCATCTTATCTTAATGCATCGAAAATCATTATAGATTTTTTTATGTTTATATGTTTTTCCCCTAATCGTTTTCAATGTAATTTTTTTGTTTTATCATTGCGTGTTATGTATATCATGCTTAATAATTAAAAAAAATTGTTCTCATTGAATAGTGTATTTGTTATACTAAGTTTTTTTAAGGTTCTGTTTCTTGTATAACTATAACAGCTACTTTCATAAACATCAACTATTTAGTATTAATTCATGTTATAACATTTTTGAGTAGATAATTCTACTAGTGAATAAAAAATAATGTTCATTCCGTTGCCATGGAGACGATTGAATAGTGTATTTGTTATAGTAAGTTTTTTTTTAATGGTAGAAAATAAAAATTGGAGCATACCAATTGTTAAAGCCAACACTATTTGCAATGCATTTATACATTGTACCTACTTGTCTGCAATTTTTCACATTTACGATTTTGCTGGGTTTTTTAAGTGACATAAAGCTATAAAACCATCGATCAATGTATTATTCATTTTATTTAAGTAAATTGACTTATTTATTCTATTTTTATTAATTAATATTAACATTTTCATAACAGCACATGAACTTCGGGTGTCCAAATAAAAATCCAAATAATATGAAATATTTTTATTGCATTTATCTTAAAACAGTATTTACATACAACTTAACCTATTGTTTATAATACAATGGAATGATATCGAAGTCTGACTTAGATTTCATTTCCTACCCATACTTGGAATTATGTAAAAAT
>DWAJ01006806.1:0-10002 GCA_018238005.1 Eurema mandarina | reverse complement strand
CCTAACCTAACCTAACCTCACCTAACCTCACCTAACCTCACCTAACCTACCCTAACCTAACCTAACCTAACCTAACCACAACCTAACCTAACCTAACCTAACCTAACCAAAACCTACACAAAAACCAAAACCTACACAAAAACCAAACCCTACACAAAAAAAACATTCAAATAGCACCAGTAGCTTAGTCGCAATAAATTTTCTAAGTTTTTGCTATTTAATAACATGATTTGATTCTATCCAAGTGATGAGTGAGTGATGAGATTCTATCCAAGGGTCATACATCTTAAAATTACATAAACAAAGACGTTGCCGCTCTTGTCAATGCATTACAATTTCTCAAATAAGAAATTATACGAAAATGACTCTTATACCAGTGTAATAAGGCAGACAGTGTGAGCAAAACATTGGTCGTTCAATGTTATGACTATGATAAAAAAAAAGAATAATACTTTTACTGAATGGGCGTGAAAGAAAAAGAAATACCGGGTAGAAAATCAAATTTTCATTAGTGCAAATATGTCATCGATTCGGGATGGACGTTACGCAACGAGATGCGCCCGCGCTTTTTTATTGTTGTGAAGCACGCTCCTTATACCGTAGTGCATTAGGATAAATTAGTCGCAGTTTAATATTTATTATTGTGATTGGATACAGATTGTGAGATTATTGACAGTGGTAGAATAATTAAATGTGCTAAGTATGGCATTTTGTCTATAGATTAAAAAAGTAAACAGTACAATGGTATGATATCGATTTACGGGTGAAGTGTATGCTACCGATATCAACACTATAAATTAAATAAAAGATGCCATTATTTTAGCATTTTTTGAACTATAAAGTTAATATTGTAAATCGTTGTAATTAAATTATTAAATAAAATTACGACGTCGTGATATAACTACACATCTATACAAATATATAAAGCTGAAGAGTTTGTTTGTTTGTTTGTTTGAACGCGCTAATCTCAGGAACTAGTAGTTCGAATTGAAAAATTCTTTTTTATTGAATAGACAATTTATTGAGGAAGGCTTTACGCTACATAACATCACGCTGCGACTAATAGGAGCGAAGATATAATGGAAAATGTGGAAAAAACGGGGAAAATTATTCATCTTTGAGGGCTTCCTTTGCGTGCGCTGCGAAAACGATTCAAGATACCAAGAAATATGAATGAAGGAATTATTCTTCTTTAAATGATCTAAAAATAAGTTCGCGACAGTATATTATGTCTATCTTCAAGGATTATAACTACTACTACTCACTATAAAATAATAATAGAAATAGATCCGACGGGGACGAAGTCGCGAGCAACAGCTAGTTTACTAATATAAATAACGTATTAATATTGTGCGGGTGAGTTGAAACTTTATACACGTAATGTAATCAAAATATATTGAAGCTTGTCGGCGGTATCTTAGGAAAAAATTATGCGACGTTGCCGCATTGAGCACAGGTTACACAAGGTCAGTGTAAATATTTATAAATGGTGTTTTCATATGAGGATGATTTATAAACTATTTACTTTGCTCGAAAAAAAAAACTTTTTTATTTTTGATGTAAAAAAAATTTGAATTATTCGACAGTAGTATTAGGTACGTTTTATATACGTGCTTTAATTTAATGCCCATATGTCGCATCAACCCTGTATACGTTATTTAACAATAGGATAAAGCATTTGATCATGACGAAGGTATTTCCTTAAAAATTAAAAATCATCATATAATTGGTTGTACATAGTATAAATGATATTATTGGTTGAATTGGTGTTCCCCTTTATTTTGATTAATTCTTCTAAAAATTGATAACCTTATCCTTTTGTCACCACACTAATTTTTAGAATATTTTATTGTAACGATGATTTATTATTTTGAATGTGTGTTTTAATACACTTTTTGCAGTCTACTACTTCTAAGTTAGATATCAACGATTAATTCAGTCATATAAAATATGCATAGTAGTAGGTTAGTCCCTATACAAATTGTGCTAACAAAAACTAAACTTGGCTGCCAAACACACACTTTTAGTTTCAAACTAACTCATCAAGTTAATAGACAAATTAAAAGCAGTTTAACGAAACGGCCTTAATATTTTGACCCTTTGTCTTTAAATTTGATTAACTGTGCAAACTACGTGCAGTCATCTAGAAAATCCTTTGATCTATACAGGCCTGTTTTCTCATACGGCAACCTACTGAGTTAACTACCGAAAAGTTTCGGTAATCAAATATCCATTACAATATTTGCGGTACGTTTACGTTGTAGGAAATACGTAACTTATAATTAACTGTTAACAATTAAATGTCAGGTATCAGGGGACAACTATTGGGAGTTCGTTTGATGATACAATATACTGGTTTCGTATTGATTTTGGATTTCTTTGTACAATTCAGTTTACCTACGTATGATTAATTTGGCTGCATACTAAGGTGTGTATAGTCCACAGGTACGAACTACGAAGTAATAATATATGAAAGATTTATTGAACTCAAAGACAGAGGGATTTTATTAGTGTTTAACTTTATTTTATTATTTTCTGATATTCATATAAGGAACCACTCGATCTGATTTTTGGAAAATTTAAATATATTTAAACTATTTTTCTCGCGTTACATTCTATAAAATGATTAATTAACTATTTACATATAAGTAAATTAAAATAATCTTCTAATATTTAACATCAAAAGTTAATTCAACTTGTCATTTTTAGCAAAATCCATCCAGCTTCATACGTTAAGAAAAAGAAGTATCTTTCATACTATTTGTAAAAAGGCAATTAAGACTTACGTACTAACATTAGAAATATAAGTATGAAAGAAGCTATCCCGTGCTGTGTGCTCGCAGCACAAAAACCAAGCACGTTTTATATTGCCAGCTAGATGCTACTCTATTTGTGTCACTTACGTTCTGACGTTGAACGAATTATGTCCAACTTTCCGCACGGATGACACCATTTTTGATAAGATTTTCTTTAAAACTGTATAATAATCCAGTGGCGATATTTGACAGGTTCGGTTTTAAACGAACTAAGCTTGTTCGAGCGAGCTTTATTTTGTATCTTATAATAATTGTTTAAAAACAGCTTTGAATATACTATTACTGTAAGGAATTTGTTTTACATTTGGAATTTAAAAATTTTGCTGATAATAAACATCTGTTTTTACACAAGAACTACTTTAATTACGACTATAGCGGTATCCTCGTCGGAAGAGAACAGTAGCACTCAGAAAACTTACTTTAAAGTTTAGCAGTACGCATAATTAAAGCGAATTTAATCGCTCAATATAAAGTCCTTACTAGTTGCTTTTACTTCTATTTAAGCAACCTCAGTACACAAAACCAGCTCGTTTTTAATAACCAACCCGAACCAATGTCCGCCTCTCAATACAATAGTGATTTGTGGAAGTTCGCAACTCCGTCCTCACCGCACCCAGGAGAAATAAGTCTACTACTTCTTAACAAAATGATTGCAAACGTGTACCCACGTTGTTAGTGCCATTTATCAGGGTGGATTTTATTTACCTTGCCTCCCCAAAGGATAATTCACTTTCTAAGCATCGTATCGAGCAACTGGGACACATAAAGTATTTTACGCTTTTACAAGGAAATAAGTATTGGAATGGAACGCGGAATTAAGTTTTGTTTAAGAGCTGTCGCGCTTTAGAATATTCGAGAAATGTTAAACAGTACAGGCTTTGGACTGTCATCAAACACTTTGCATTATTTATTTTTTCTGTTTTATATTTTTCAAAACGCAGTCAACAAAAGTTCAAATATGTTACAAAAATATATACTACGTTTTTACTTAAAAATTGTCGAATAATCTACGTTACCTTACCAGTTTCACAAAACAGAAGAACCAAAAAATGCACTTGTTAGAATCTAGCTTGTAAGAAATGGCGCTTAGATTTGCTGTTCTAATAATAGAAACCATAATAAAATATTATATAGCTAAAAAGTCGTTTTTTATTATTAATATTATTATATACTATAGTTTCACCTACATGAAAACTCATTACATAATAAATACATCAGTACAATACGCAAAGTGACAATCATTTACATATAACCAGCTGCGCCTCTTGGTTTTACGTGCATTTATGCATGTTATATATACACATAAACTTTCCTCTTTAATCACTCCAACGTAAAACACCACATAAAAACGGGTTGCGTAGTTTTAAAGATTGAAGAATACATAGGGACAGACAAAAGAAAGCGACTTTGTTTTATACTATTTATGAATGATTAATCAAACATTACTTAACTGCCCTACACTGGAGCTATTTCACACCTAACTCACAGCGACCGATGGGATTACGCTTCGTCATAGTTACGTGTTTAGAATAATTAAAAACATTATTATCTGCGTCCGTCATTTTGTGTATAGAATTTATATTATTTATGTCATTACAGGTACTTTTAATGTATAGGTAATTAATCAGCTATGTTGGAAAAATGTTATAGGCTACTAGCATACCCAAATACAGTAACAGTTTCTTCTATACATTGTAGAAAGAGTAGACATAAGAAGCTATACAAGTTGTTACCCTTAGAGAACGAAGTGGTGTTATTGTTCGTAGAAGTACGGCATAACATAGCATATGCGGAGATCCATCATCATCAGATTTCCTATTTATTTATTTATTTAAAACACTTTATTGTACATAAAGAAAAAAACATACACAGCAAACATATACAAAGAAAACTTAAATAGTTAGGCACAAAACGCGACCTTATTGCTACATAGCAATCTCTGCCTATGAGATATTGTATTATAAAAAGGCTATAAGAAGTTAATTTATCCATGTAAAAAATTTACTAAATGTGTACTCACTAAGTGAATACTATAATAATTTTAGTATGAATACTAATTGGCCTAAGTGAGGTCAATAATTAGTCTTATCAGAATTCGTGGCAAAGTTTATAAATGTAAAGTATCTCCTAAATGACTGGCTAATTTTCAGGCAATTAGTCTACTGAACTTTATTTAATACTGGAAAGGTCAAGCCTAATTATATACTTAATATCAACTCAAAATTTGAATATTCAATTCTGAAACTATTACAGTAAGCGTTTCTGCAGTTCTGAACAAAGATAGAACTTAGATTAGATAAAAGTGAGTACAGAGTTTTTATAAGATGGTGTCAACTGAACAGAAGGTTCGGTTGATAGCAATGTGTAGTAGACATTTACCCTTAAACAGTTGTAAAGCTGACTGCCTTATAACTGGGGACTGCGTTGCCGATCTTTAAAATAGGGATAAAGGAATACAGGAAAAAATGGGCCATTTACTTCAGTATTCACACTTACTTACTGGTATTTCTGATGAGATGCCACTACTGGACCGGTGTAACCGCCCAATTCAGCAAGACTCTACCACCTCTAAAATAGAAATAATATTGTATAAAACATACATAAGCCATGCTTTAGCTTACAGACTCTTGAGCTCGTAGACAGAGTTACGGGCAAAATGGAACATTAATATAATGAGATAGATACAAACACTTACATACAACGATCTTACATTACCCAGCTTGGCTATAGGTATACGTTTGAATCTGAACGTCGGATTAGCAAATATTGTCTCGACGGGTCAGCCAATGTATACACAGCACTCGACTTTTTCCATTGAAATCTGCCTTGCGGACACTTTACATATGGATACGAGGATCACCTATTGTCAGGCTTAAATAATCCAGGTCGATTATCCGCGATTATTGTCTGATGGAGATTTTGTTCGCTCATGTCGTTATAATTGCAATTTATGTGAAGTTAATTTGACGCAACTAGAGTCTGTGTAATAATAAAATGTATTCTTCAAAATCAACATTCAAAGTTAAAACTTCTATGTTTCGCAAGGTTAAAGGTATAAAATATGTATTTAAAACAAAAAATTAATATTTCTTTTGAAACTTTAAAGACTCATTGAAATTGTATTAGTTGAATTATGATTATATGTTTGTACATAATATACGTACATCTACGCCATACATGATGACCATAATATAGTCAGATAAAAAGACTATCATACCATAATATATACGTGGTGACCTCTATACTTTTACCGGTTTATTAATATTAAATTTACCAAGTGCCGGAAGAAAAAATAAACGATCTTTATTTTGATTTTTGTCTATTAGCACCAGACGACTGAGTCTTTGACTAATTATTATTACCAACACCATACCACAAAAAATGCAACCTTTTAAAATTTAACACAATTCACAAGCTCCGCGTTAATACAACTTATTATCCTTATACAAGCTCAGTGAAAATGTACCGTACTAGCGGGATCCTATCAAATTTTATGTATAATCTACATAGGTAGGTGTACGTAATTGTCCATTAGTCAGCTAGCGGCCAATTACTCGTCCATTAGAAATACTACGTACGGAATATTATTTGAATTATAAACGTAACTTATTTTTAACGCTACGTTTATTACTTAATCAATGGCACAACACGACGCATCTTTCTATATTTGTAGGAAATAAGCAAATTACATGTTGTTATAAATGTACGGACAATAGTTAGTACTATAGGAACGATTTTTATTTTTGGTTATTGGTAAAGTAGATTTAAATTCCTAAGCCTCTCTGAGCTTTAAATGCCTAAAATTCTTTTAAATGAATCTTTTAATGATTAAATACAAATAATTAAAACATTGTATCTTATTCTAAATGTGTACGTCTAATTTCAAAATAATATGTCTATAATAATAATAATATTTCATTACATAAATACAACGTCGCGTCTCCAGTTAAAGTGTAAAACTGTATATTTTCATAAGCGCGAATCTCTCTTAATAGCTATTTGGCTGTAAAGGGGGCTCGTTGCTCGCCTTCGAAGGAATTCCTATAATGAAATAAGTAACAACCTCCAACAATTCCTCAAGTAAAATGTTTCTGCGTACTGCGAATATAGTGTTAAAATTGTATTATGGCTGGTCAGAGTTTATAGTATAAACAAGTCCTAATAAGTAATCTAAAGGGTTTCTATTTGAATGATATGGCAACATTAGATATATTTTTAGATATTTAGAGTTAATATTTAACAATAAAGTATATCATAGTATAGTAATTATTTGGAATGAATTATTAGTGTATCGATTTATATACTTAGATTGATGATTCTTTAAATTGCCATAACTTTTTTATTTAGTTAAGCTTACCACAATATATCATTGAAAACCCCATCTAGATAGGATAAGCCGTTTCTGAGATTAGCGTGCACAAACAAACAGACGAACAGACAAAAATTCCAAAAATCATTGTTTTGGGTTCTATTGCGTTAATAAAGCTCTCCTCATATAATATTTTTTCTCATATATTTTCCATGTACAGACAGCGACTCGTTACGTTTTTATTATATGTATAAATAGATAATCGAACAGCCAACAGACATTCCGTTAACAAAACCGGTATCACTCTGCGGTTTCTCTAATTGATTCCAAATACATTTGGACTAATTTCACCTAATTCCGGCTTAAAAGGTATATTTGGATTAACAGTCCGATCTGTAAATACGAAACGATTTAACCAATTAAGCTCCCACTTTATTTGCTTGGGTTTTAACGGTTGAAAAATAATAAGATAGGCTTTTTCTGCTTCACTATATAACATTACACTGTTTTTTTGCTGTAGGATATGCTACAACATTATGTAATATGCTATCAGAAAGTTCTGGGTATAAGGTGATAACCTGCTCTAATTGTACTATTTTTTTGCTGTTTCTTTTTATTGGGGTACAATAAAGAATTGTTTATCATTATTATATTTTAAGAAAATAATACTGAAACTATAAAACGGTACACACATACACACTAAATTAAATAAATTATTATAACTTATAACTGCGATATTATTCGGACAATATCCCAGAAATTGACACGAAGTTAGACTTTTTTTCGCCAATTAAACACCCGGCTAAAAGCAATATAAGTTACACTGTGTCTGTCCAATAAAAGTAGGCAAAAACTTGATAAATAATGTTAATTAAAAAGTTTCTGTTAAAAATGTCGGCCCGTCGACTAATTCCTGCTCCCTTTCAAACAAACGAGCTAATTACCTTCTAAAATTAATTAATAGTACCGCTTAGTACCCGTCTTTAAGAAAAAATACTAGGATAAGGTGGTTTCGCGGATTTTTTTAGAATCCTTACTTTAATATTATAAATTTGAAAAATTTGAAAACACTGTGTGAGGGTTACGCTTTCAGCTACGCGAAAACTACTGGACCGATCGTGATGAAATTTTGTATACATTCTTTTTTCTATTCTTAGAGGTATCAGAATAAATATAGGGTACTTTTTGCGCCAAGCGGTCGTCTATCATTATTATCTTTGGTTATGATTAGTAATATCTGTAGTTTACGGAGGTATAGGTCGCGTCACGGATGTTTAGCGCTGGACGAGAATACCTGCGCATCGGTAGAATCGCGCTCATAATTGACGTATTGGTGTGAGAAAAACAACACGACTGGGACAACCAATCAACCCTCGCGCACCCGACGATCACGCGCCCCGCGCGCCGCGCCGTCCCCTCGATACCTTATATTTGACTTCTGCGCAGGTTTAGTTCAGCGCTAAAGATTCGTGACGCTACTTATATAAATAGTGGGGTGGGCATTCGACTGTCGACAGCGGTAGTGTGCGGACGTGCCTCAATAGTGATATACGTGTGTCGGTACAAGGTATATTTAGTATTGCTTATAAGTTTGCGTGCAGTTTACCAGTATATTACAATATCCATAAGTTCTAGTAGGAACAACGAACATTCAACTGAAAGATTGTAAAAAATATACCTATTTTAGTAGAAGACAGTAATTTATCTACGCGCCCTTTTGCGAGCGCACATTTTTAATTGGTTTTGTTGTTCTCCACGGGCCGTGAGATTTAGAAACGGCGAAATAATTATTTTCATTTTATTTCATTGTGCGTTATTCTTATTTGGATATGCAAATTGTACTGAAGCTGTGTACTTTTCCGAGTAATTAAATCTCGGTTCTGGTATCATATGTTGTGTTAACGAAGTTTTTTTGATGTTTTTAATGTTTTGTTTTTGTTAGTGTTTTAACTGAAAGAGGGTTTTGATATATTTTACTTATGTAGGGATCATGAGTATGCAAAGGTCTTTGTAATACTTAGAGAGTACCTTAGTAGTACCTTAGTACTTAGAGAGTACCTACTTAATGAAGTAAGACGAAATACAGTCAAGTTTTGGTAACTAGATCCTACACAATCCATGGTCCTTTTGAATCGTCTTACAAAACTATTCTTAGCACTAGTTTGTAAAATAGTTTCTATGGAAAATGACCAACAAGATAGACTCTTACGGCCAAAAACTCATACGCAAATTCAATTTAAGCACGCCTTAAGATTCGTAATTTTGACAGAATTGTATGGCGAACTGTCAAAACGGACCGGTTTAAGTTGTACTTAAATTTAAGTTGCGTTTCAGTATTCTGGCATTATTGCTGCTGCTGGTTTTGAAATAAAAAAAAAACTTGAAATAGTCATTAATGCATACCTTTGCGAGAAAAAAAATCTAATGAATTGGATTTGGCTTAATAGTGGCTTGCAGCTAAATAGACCCGGGCTTAATCCTCATAAAACTTTTTATCCCGGCATTGCTATGGGAATGGTTACTAGGCAAGTAAAGGTTGCCATGGTAACCGGTGGTAAACAATTGTTTGGTTATACTGTGATCTTAACTATCTATATGTAGCCTAGTTAAATATAAATGTGTTTGACTGTAACTATAAATAATTATAATAAAATAATAAATATTTTCAGGACATTTATACACAGCGCCATCTAGTTCCAAGCTAAGCCGAAGCTTGTGTTTTGGCAACTAGATATCGTAATAAATTACTTCTTTTATCAGGGGGCACGGCAGTGCCCCCACCAAGTCGAGCAAAAAAGCGGCACGGCCGTACCATCCTTTTCTCGAAGCAACTCAGGCCATTTTCGACCCCCTGTAACTTCGTTGTGGATAAAACTA
>DWAJ01006805.1:0-10002 GCA_018238005.1 Eurema mandarina | reverse complement strand
CAGGGCGCTGGCACTGATCTGCGTAAAAGTCCTCCTTTCGCACAATCAATCTGTTCATGGTTTCTGAAGACCGATTGCAGATTATAAAATAGGAAAAAAAAAAAAAAAAAATTATTTATTATCTGTTTATGTATATGTGTAAATATATTAGATCTCTTACCATACTCCTAAATTCTACTATATCTAAGTTTCTAAGTCATTTTGAGCATTTTAATGTAGACCTATATAGAGAGTAATTGTATAGATAAAAAGTCATCTATAAGACCAATATGGTCTTATAGATGACTTTTATTATAACGACCATTATTTACAGAACCATTATCTCTCTACAAACCATTCTATTTGTTATAGAGTTTTTTTGTCTCGAAATCAACCGAATCATACTCCTGATCAAATGCAATTTGTCCAGCGACTATTTGCCCAGTAGTATGTATCTAGTTAGGAATTAGCTGGATTAGCATATTGATTGTTTGCAGACGTCCCCTCAGGGTGTACAGGTCACTACTGTTGGACTTGCTTTGAGCACGCTACAACTAGTTTCAGCTATTTCGTGCACCGTTGATATGTGTTGCCAGGTTTCTTGATCGCTGTGTGAGTTTATTTGTGTGCGTGTGTGTTACTTTATGTTTTAAGAAAACCCAACTACATTCATGTACAATCAAATACAAAAGTTGATGAACGCGTTTAATTTTATAAACATATCCACGTTGTGATGGGTTAATTTAATTAATAACGGTCGTGATGAAAGGAGAAAAAATTCAATATACTTTATGGAAAGCTACCATTCAGATGTCCCAAAAAATTCAACGTGTTATCAAATTTTGCAGTCGATTGTACCCCATATCTACATCAATCATACGAGGCTCAGGTGTGATGTCGCCGGTAAGATTATATTGTGATCAAAAACATTTGCCTACAAAATTCACTCCATTTTTAAGCATTATTTCCCGCTATTGGTGCCTTTGTGGATCTTAATGGATGTGTCATGTTACCCTCTTGAGTTTGTTTGATGATATTATTTTTCTAGATTCTTCCCCTTAGTAGCTAAGAGTTATGAAATATTTGATAGTGATGAATAAATAAAATTCTATATTAACTATTACGTTCAAATACAGTGAGTCAGAATCAAACTAAGTCCAATTTTAAACCAATCATGTTTTCCGACAAAATCTTTTTTCAAATATAATTATTTATAGATTTTTATAAGTACGCTCCATTTGAACATTTCGCGTCTACTTTCAATCATAGTAAACAAAATAAATCTTCAACAAAATCTTTTCCTTAAACGTATTACACGCCAATACAGTATATTACTTACTAATATGTGAAAAAAGTATATTTTGTTACCAATCAAGCTGTTTCTTTTTAAAGAATGATTCCTCTTTAAACTCCAACGAACCTGAATTACTAGTATCTCAACGTTCTTGTTTCCAGTTTCAAATTTCTTTCAGCCGATGAATATCAGAAAGTTAATACAGCTACATGTTACCGATATCTAGTTTTTATGACGACCGCTTGGCGCAGTGGAAGCACAAGTGCTTTCTTTCTGATCTGGGTTCGATCCCCACACCGGAAAGATATATTTGTAATTTACATTTACATTTGTGTTTTTCTGGGGTCTGTGTTGCTATGTACTGTATGTATGTATTTACAAAAAAAGTATGTATATATAATTTATTCCGTTATCTAGTTGCTATAACACAAGTTTCTGCTTAGCTTGGAACTAGATGGCGCTGTGTATTAATGTCCTGAAAATATTTATTATTTTATTTATACATTTGTAATTAAAGTCTTGATTATACTACTCGTATTCTATAACAGTATAAACGAAACCTCATATAAAAAAGATTGCTTCATAATTACCTACAGGTACGTCTGGTTTTTATTCATCCCAGTGATGCATGGCTCGAATATTATCACATACGGTAATTGCATTTCTACACCTGAATTATGGCATAGGTTGTACCGGCGGTATTGTCTGGGGCATGTTTACGGTGGAATGTTCTAGAATATTCTGGATATTTCTCTTATCTGAGCGTATTGGTAATAAGTAGTTAGTTATAATAGTATGTGACAATAGAGCTCGCGATAGCACCTTGCTTATTGTAAACGTAATTTTAGAATCTGACAATGAAATCCTACATTTAAACTATAGTAGGTATATATTTATTTTTTTGCAACGAATTTTCTACTTGCTTTAGTAAATAGTTATACTACGCGTTATAATTTAAGTAACATTGATCTTTTCACAATAGCATGGAACACATCTAAAATCATTTGTTGTAAGAAAGACTTGTTTGTCTGTCTAGCCTCGTTATTTCGAAAACGCGTGAAGTTTATTGAGTTGAAATTGTGAACTGTATACCTAACCACGACCGCGTTAAAAAAATCTGTATTTAGCATAACATACATATTTCGTCACTTCCAAGAAAACCAAATTCCTAGACCATCAAATGATCTTTCTCTTCTACAAGACAATTCAGATCTCTATATAGCATCCTATACATATAAACAGAATACTATGCACAGGTACATTTTGTTTCCAAAGTTCCTCATTGGCCTCTTCAAAGCATTCCATTCCGCAAATCCAAACTAAAATTCTCACTTCCTCGATATTTGCAATTTATTTAAGTCCTGATAAATTGCTCCGGAACACGGATGCAATGTTCCCCGCAATCCAAATTGCAATTTTATCGCTGCTTCTGATCAAAAGCACATTTAAATGATTTATTTTCTTAGCTGTGCTTGTAACATGTTACAACGGACCTTGCCTAATAATTATTTATTGTCATGCTAATGTAGAGGCATGGCTCTGATTGCCACATGTGTAATAATATACGTGCATATATTCTCTGAAATTGAATTAGTGTTGTACCTGTAAATGACTTTAATCATTGAATTTGACATCATTCATCATTCGCATCTTTTGTGTGGGTGTAGCCTGTTCTTCTGTATATATTCTTTATAGTATTTCCAAAACGTTTCCCTTTTTCTTCAATCAAATATTATTAATACCGATTTTATGTATTCAGAAACTAAAACATTTCTTAATAGCACAGATGTAATTAATTACGCAGTTATATTTCTTATGAAAACGTATGCCTTTTACTGCTTATGTTTTAGGTATATTATAATGTATAAAGCTAACGGGTTTTAACGAGCTAATAAGTATTTTTATATTTTTAGGATAATTAGGAACAAATTTCAGGAAGGTGTAGTAACGAGATTTATCTTACCATGATTTTATCCACGCGAGGAAAAATACCAATTTTAAAACCCAAGATTAGAAATTTTTCTCCAATTATTATCCCAAGATTGTACAATAAAGATAGATGAGAAATAGCTGCTGCAGTTCAAGTACAAAGAACATAATTAATAACAAGGAAACGAAGCGAGCGAACACTGCACAGAACGCATCCAACTAAAAAGGTATAGATTATGACGTACGCTATAGAAAATTGGTCCCTATGACTCACCAAATAGGGGTACTTTTGTGGTATCGTGTTTTAACTTCTGTCTATTCGAGTACAATCAGTGATGACGTAGCTCGAGATATGTCGTAAGTAATTAGTAACGTTCTTGAAAATTAAGCCTTAAGACCAAGGGATAGGGTAGCTTTTTCATTGGTGTAATAAGCAGTTACGATTGCGGGTAGTTAGAAGTAGTACAGGCGAGCAGGTTTCAATTGATAGCAATAGTGGTTTGAAGTATATTGTATTCGTTGGGTGCTGTGTTGAATGGTTTATGGAACTTATTGTTCTTCTGCTTTGTTTGTGTGAGAAACGGCCATGTTAGTTGTTACGTGTATGGAATAATTTGTAAGATGTTATTCTTACACTTGGAGGTAATTACACGACGGTAATGTACGAGTTACAAAGGTTCGTTCTATTGACTATTTGTTTGACTTTCTGTAATGGAATTTAAGAAGTGGCTGTAGACAACACTCTTTTTAAATGTGTTCTATTATTTATACTACTTAAAGTTTTACAGAGGTAAAGTGAGTTTTAAGTTTTTGGGATGAGTAATCTTTGTAGGTAGTGAAATTCCTTTAAATTTATTTTTAAAAAGGAAAGCTATATGACTAGTCATGGTTTCACGAGCTACACACTAACCTAAAAATATCTAATGGGAGAAACTGTGTCTATTACAACTGTGTCTACTGTGAAGGCTTTATTATCTACATTCCAGGTATTTTTACAATTTTGTTACAATATCGATTATGTTAATTAGCCTCAGTATATGATCAAGAGGGTCATTTCATAACAAAAAAAAACTTGCTTCGGTTATAAATGTAGAAAAAAAAATATTTCTATAGAAGATGTTTTTAGGTAAATTGAAGTTTTAAAAACGATGTAAAAATATTTGTAAGTGTTAAGTTGCATAGAAAATAATTATGGCTCAAAGTTGCTATAGCGATGATGTTTATTTTCATCTAAAACAATATGTTCGTACATTAAGTAGCATAATAATTGGCCAACTGTCAGCCGGAGTACACCTGCTGCCAAATATAGCGGAGCACGTAGTTCTGTTTATTTGTGACTTTTATAAATTTATACTAGTCGAGGTAAGTTTTGCTAAGCAATTTTATTATTAATTTTAAAATGCCATGTTAGTAGAAGAGTTTTATTATAATTTTTTGAGTTAAGTCTTGAGTATATTTTTCAGTGTAGTTTTACTGTTTAACAAAGTTTCAGTTAGACTATTTAATTTAAAAAATTATATAACACTAGCCTTTGCTCGCGACTTCGTCCCCGTCGATTTATTTTCCCATTTTTTCTTCGCTCCTATTAGTCGCAGCGTGATGTTATCAAGCCGAAAGTCTTAATCGACAAATTGTCTCTTCAATAAAAAAATAATTTGTAAATTCGAACCAGGAGTTTCTGAGATTGACGCGTTCAAACAAACAAACTCTTCAGCTGTATAGTAATAAAATTAAACAAACCGTAAATTAAGGAATAATTTTATGTTATATTTAAATAATTGTAATTTGAATTACCATACAAGGATTATAGTTTATCATTACACTAGAAAATAAACTATTTCAATATAAATTTTCCGTCACAAATAAAAACGGGTTCTTCTAGTAAACAAGTTACTATGTCCCTTACAATGCCAATAAACCACAATATTTTCAAAATAAATTTAGTATATGTACGAGAACTGTGCAGAATGCGTAAGTTTCTGGTTACAATAAAAATGTATAATAAAAATATTCATATATCCACTTTTTATTCCGAAGCTCCTACTGTGAATAATTCACAATGAAACGATTAGACAAGCTATTTATACTTTGTTTTATAACAATTTAGTTTAGAAACTTTTTTGTACGAAAAGTATTAAAAAACAAGTTCATCAATATGTAGCCGGACAGCGTCTTGGTCCAAATACCCCCAATCATTTCTATTTAGGTGGAATACCTAACAAAAAAACACATACATTTAAAACGAGATGAAAGCCGAAACACGAAAATATTACGTAAATACATGAAAACTAGAAAATGTTCGCAAATCCTCTTGAAAAGGGAACGCTGAAACCAGCCGCTTACTGCGGGATCTATTTCAATCTCTCTGTACCTTCCCTACAATTTAAAAGCCTTTTCAATATCAACTTCGACCCTCAATCAATCATTTACAGATCAAAATGAGTATTAAAAACACATTACACGCATTCAACCCCACGTACAAAAGATAAACTTTCTACTTAGTGCGTAAACCCTTGAAGAACTAACGATCCGTGTACAAGAGTATTGGAAATTTATTCTAAGTACGCGCGAGAGGTTACTTATGATACTGACGTTGTTGACGCGTGACCATTCTATCCAAAACTTTCCCAAAACCAACGTTTCTTGAACCTCTTACTGAACTGAGGGGTCAAGTCACACTGGTCGCTTTCTGAAGATGGTTTCAGTGTAAACACGGAAAAATATGTGTAGTGCAGGTTGTTTTTTGTTTATAAATAAGAGTTTATTTTATAGCGTTGTTCGCACGTGTTTTGGGAACGATTTTTTATGTGACAAAACTGTGGTATTTCACTGAATGTTGATTTGGATTGCATGTTTGTTTTCGCCTAGCTAGTCTGGGAAATGTTAGGTGCATTTCATAGTTGATTTAAAAGTGTATGTCGGTTGCAAAATGTTTATTTTGGACGAATATGAAAGCATGTTTCAGCTTGCAAATGTTGGTTTAACTAAAAAAACCTTTGTTACATTCTCTTTGCTTAGCTTAAAATGTATTGCTCATTTTAGGTGATAGATATATGTTATGATTTGGGCCGGCTCGCCCATGATAGTATCACCCTCTTTGCTTCAAGTAGTGACGTAATTTTTGCAAATACGTCATTGGGATTCGTTCAGTAAGTGGTAACCTCGGCGCATTTGTTTCTTTCCGCCTCCGTTACTCTATCTTTTATTTACAAATACTGTTTCCTGGCGAAGGTTTTTCTAACCATCATCTGAATCTCTTGCTCAGTCCACATCCATAATAAAATACTAAAAATAACCTATATACAATATCATATCGATATCTCATTAAATAGATAGAATTTTTTAAAGAATCTCATACAAAAATAGCTCTTCTAATTCAAAGATCTATTCGCAAAATGCTTTGTGATCCGAAAAATATTGGAAAATCTTCGCATTCTCGTAATTTTTGTGAGATTTCAGAGTTGATTTATGATGGATAGGAGGCCAGTTCTTTTGACCTTCCCGACATATTTTTCGCATTACACTTGTAGAAAAGTGCTGACAGTTTAAGCGCATATGTAAGAAGAAATATATGAGAATCATATTCAAGTAGAAAGAACTATTTTTGTTACATACATATTGAGTAATATACGAACGTAATACGAGTACATACATTAACATACGTAAATGCTTGGTAATACAAATAATAACTTATACCACATAATGAATAATGATATACTATATAATAACTATTTAACGGGGTACGAGTTAAATGTAATACAATAGTACCTACCTACCTACTTCTACAACGATAGTCTCAAGAGAAATAATGTGGCTTAAATTAACTAGTAAAAGCAGTTTAAAATCGTTTCACCTTCGACCTGTCTTATTTCTTCCTTATAATATTATTCGTTATCTATTAGACATGATATATGAATGAAAAGGTTCGTATGTTGTCCAGTTAACATAATATTTAACTTGTTATACAAAAGAAAATGACAATTTATGCTTTTTCACTTATAACTTCAAGGATTGTTAAATGAATTTCGTTATTGTTTTAAAGAGGCCGATGTTTATCTTCGAGCGACTTACAATCTTGTTTGTGACGGGGAACTCGGTGAATTTATTTCCGAAAATTGTTAAAATCTTTTTAATTTTCTGTGTCAAACGCTTGCCCCTTTCAGCCTGTCGTGGTAATAATTAAATTTGCGACATTTCGCCATAGCCTGAGGCGAAATTAGAAAACTTGAAAGGGGGTTTCGGGAAATCGTTACGTCAAAAACATCTGGGTAATTTTTATGGTATCATTTTTATATGACTCGGTAGATTGTTTGCATTTCTGTTAATGTGTTATTGAGTTTAAATGTTTAGGGCAGAATCGAGGGACTGTTGTTTAGAATTTTAAATATTTTCGTAGTAACAAAGATAGATTTTTCTTTTACTTATTCTATAGGTCAAAAGGCCAAGGTTGAATCCATAGTTTAAATGTTAAAAACCTTTGAATTCACCGACTATACAAGTAGTTAAAGTTCGAGAGTTAAAGAAGTAGTAGAAGCCAATATGAACTGATACTTAATTTATTTTATAAATAAAAATCATTATTATTAATGACTATCATAATCTGTCTATTAAACCCGAGAAATGACTATTTTATTTTGGGCTTTACGTGGCTGAAACCTTCCCACCAAAATAGTACACGATAGATAAATTCAACAAAGTATTTTCAGTAACTAAAGTTTTGTAAAGTTGTACTATGAAAGATAATATTTAACAAGAAAGAGAAACGACAAGAGAAACGGCGTTCTGCCACAAAATATTTTCCTAATGTGTCCCCACTCCCCGGTGCGAAGCGCGTTCAAGGCACGAGCTAAATTGTTTTTCAGTAAAAAACACCGTCCTACTAAACGAAATGTGTGAATTTTGCACATAAATAGTATATGTAATACTTTGTATTTTATATTTTATAATGAAAATAACATGCGTTACAAAATTACTCAATTGAAATATATTTTTAGAGATACCTATATAATAGTATAATAATCTGTTACTATTGTTTGATCTTAAATCTTGCGTGTTTAGTATTGGTTATTATAGAAGGAGTTACAAATTATTAAAATCCTTAGGTATTAATAACAAATTCGCTAGTTTGCGAGGACGTGTACCTACATATAAATGATATTTTTTTTAACACTATATAAAGCGGTAAAACCGCTTGGGTAGAAAGATATTATTTTAATTAAAACTTTAATTAAAAAAACTACGCATAAAAATTAACCGTAACACAATACAATGTTTAAAAAAGATTAACATATAAAAACGGACTCGCAAATAAGCTTAAAAACCCGATATCCGATAAGCGTAAAATAAAATGCTCAATGTTTTTAAATTTTCATTATGCACCGACTAAACGACAGCCATTCAAAGCAACTGCAGTATCGCATTGGAATTTTGACGTATCCACCTTTATCTAGCTAATAGAATATAAACCTTATTCTAAAGTTATAAAGTTCAAAGTCAAATGACGCGTAGCTCGCGTGCGAATTTTCATCCTAGCGGAAAAATGCCACAAATGCAATATTCCGTTGTGAATTGTCTGGTTTGTTCAATGTATTATTACTGTATATGAAAAGTACGCAATAAATAATCGAATGAATAATTTTGCAAAGTAAGTAGTTTCGTCTTTTGTAATCTGCGATAAAAGCTTTATTGTATTGCGTTTATTAATGAATCACGTATAGTAATGCAATTGTTCCCATTTCCTTGTAACTTATTAATTCGTATTTGTAATATTTGTTTGTATTTGGGGGTTTTGGGCAGTCTGGCTTTCTAATCGTGAGGTTACGAGTAACTTTTAGTCTTAAATAATAAAATGCGGGAACTAACACCTGATGATTAAGAAGTATGTTATGGGGTTGGAAATGGATTAAGTATCTCTCATTTCTTAAAGCTCCGTTGAGTTGCCGTAACTTGATGCCCATTGCTAGATACTGAAGCTATATTATACCAAGACGAAATAGGCTAAACTAAAGTACTAGGAATGCGGACGTCGAGTACTACATAATGTTTCAAACATAAATCATCAAAAAACATCTGTAAATTACAAAACATTTTTCGTTTCCAATCTTATAAAAAGTAAGTTCCTCATATAAAAACATTACAATACTTGCAGGCAAATTTTAAGCTTTCCAAATATACAAGTACATATTTCCAAGAATGTTTAGCCTCACGATGTCTTTACGAAGCAGAAAAATCCAGCTAGGTGAAGTTATAACAGGCATGTAACCGGAGTTAAGGAAGCAAACTTCGTAATGAGATATCGCTACGGATTTACTGCCTACTGTTTGTGAATACACCAACTTATACAGGGAGGGGTTGCAAACAAATATCGGTGTAAAGATCTCATTCTATATACTAGCGACCCACCATGGCTTCGCTCGCATATATTATGCATGTATTATACATATAAACCTTTCTTAAGAATCATTCTATCTATTAAGAAAAACCGCATCGAAATCCGTTGCGTAGTTTTAAAGATCTAAGCATACATAGGGACAGACGGAAGGCGTATAGCGACTTTGTTTTATACTATGTATGTATAGACGACGACGATCGCTTGGCGCAGTGGTAAAACAACTGCTTTCTGCGCGAAGGGTCGTGGGTTCGATCCCCACACCGGAAAAATATATTTGTAATTTACATTTGTATTTTTCTGGGGTCTGGGTGTTGCTATGTATTGTATGTATGTATTTACAAATGAAACGTATGTATATGTAATTTATTCCGTTATCTAGTTACCATAACACAAGCTTCGGCTTAGCTTG
>DWAJ01006804.1:0-10002 GCA_018238005.1 Eurema mandarina | reverse complement strand
CATAGCCAAGTCAGTGCTACCCAGAACTTTGCTATAAAGCCCAACTCCGGGCAGGGGTGCACTACACCGACGCTCCCCATTTTGAGTCAGCAGATGTTAAGACTCATTAGCAAGTTGCTCAAAAACAAATTAGCTTGCAGCAGCTTTTCTCATTAAATAGCTGTACTATGCAAAAAATACTTTAATACTTTTCTTTATAGTGGTAATTCTGGAAACAATTGCAATTTATTAAACAAACGACAAATAAAATCGGTATGGTGTATTTAAAACAGTGTATTTTTAATAATAATGGTGAAATGGCAGATGATTCAAAGATGAATATTAAACACTGACTGCATAATACCGATATCATTAAGTCAAATGTCAAATAATAAAAGTATAGAATTTCTTTAGTAGCACAGAAAACGCATTACCTAATTTTAACATCAACTTTACTTAACATGAACATTGACTGTTATAACACAATATGATCGTTTCAAAGCTAATTCACAGAAATAAAAATAACATGATGAGGTAAATCTGAATGTCACTCTGTCACGCCTAAATCGCTCAAGGAAATTAAAAAAAAATGAGTCAGAGGTTTAAAAATGGAAATCTGATTCTACGCGGATATAACCACAGGTCACAGAGAGTCTCTCATTTATTACCAAATAAAAGCTACTCAGAAAGAGTAGGAACTAAAATTAAGACTTTGTTAACTCTTTGTATACATGGATACTTTACTATAAAGAAAATATCCTTACTTATAAAAACCGGTTTTGACTGTCTGCCACTTTAACCACTGATCAGACGTTTATAAAATTTGATATGGTTTTAAGATGTTCATTATTTATAAGGTAATGATACGTCATAATCCCTATCGTCAAAAAAAACACCTAGTAACCTATATGGCTGATGAATGAAGTTGTGAAATAAGAAGTGTTTGCATCTAAACAATTTCACATAGTAACGCTTCACCACAACCCTGTAACAATGCACAATTCGGTACGTTTTCGTGTTGTGTGTAAAGCTTATAACAATTGAAATATGTATGTAAATATGTTAACAACCGTTGCACAATTTCAAATATTGCATCGGCTCCTTGGCATCTTGACATCTCGCGTTGTTAGCATGTCCTGATGTAAGCGAGGCGCGGTTGAGATGGGACCAGGTTTCTCAAGTCGGTCTGTCCCCAAGGTCGCAAGAGCATCCTCTGACCGGTCATTCATTGGTCGTGCGAAGCCCGAGCGAGCGTGTAGTTTCAGCTTCATACAATGCGGATTTTTGTGTTCTTGGCGTGCGTATGCGCCCTCGGTGAGTATTTCGTCACTTTCCATTTCTATACATTTTTATTACGTTGCTATTTCTTATATTAATAAATAAAAAGATTTATTTATATGCCATTGATATTAGCAACCAATTCATATTTATGTATAGTTTGTTTAAACGAATAAAATAATTATAGGAACATGATTTACTACATAAGAAAAAGAATGACCTTTTTATAGTATGATGTAAACATGACATATAGCAGATAAATATTTTATAAGTTAGCAAACAGTTTATACGCAATTTATACATCACCTACTAATGCAATTAAAACAACTTATCTCGCGCTAACAATAGATGAATCTGGAATCAAATACATGATTATATTAACTTTATTACGTTTTATTTAGAACAGTTTGAGATCATAATTAATACCAAAATTACATATTTATGTAGTATTTAAATTAAGCGTTAGTATATTTTACATAAATAGTGTGTACGAAACTGGGTAAAATGGTTAATTATAGTCATATAAAGAATCTATAATTTGATTTTATATTAGCTAAAAACGTTATAATGTGCGAAGATGCACATATTATACAATATTATTACGTCACAAACCTCCAAATGTCCAATTCAAAGGACGTCAAGAATAAAATTATCATTTATTTCTCATTATAGCAGCTTTAAGATTTTTAATTAATATTCAATGTGACCTATCATCTTTTAAAATATCCATTAGATTTAACTTTATAAAATAGCCCATATTGTAATAATTTAAGTCTCAATGTCAATCCTCATAAATCAAGAATCTTAATTAATGTACCGGACCTTGATTTTATTTGCCGAAAACGATTAGGCGATATGGATACTGTTTAAAGTTAAATAATTATATAGCATCAAGATGGTAAATACTTTAAGTTGATTCACCAAACGAGATCGCTTAAGGAAAAAAGCCATAAAAATAATATGTAATATAAATAATATCTACTGAAAAATTCCTTGAAGTCCTGACGTCTTTGACATTGACTTAATTATATTTCTGACTACCTACATATTAAAAAATATACGAGTACTCGCTAATAAAACTTTTTTCTAAACAGGCTATGGCCAAGTTCCGACCGGTGATTTATCAAATGCTAAACAAGAATTTCAATTAGAGAAAACAGCTGACTCATTCGAAAACAATGGTAGTGCAAATCTTCTAGAATCTAGCGATACAGGTGTCGCTGGGGAAGACAATGTCGATGCAGTACAAGAATCAAGTGATATTGGTGTCGCTAGTCAAGATGTTGCTTTGAAAGAGTCGAATGATGCAGGAAGTCTGTCAGAGACAGAAAATATAAAGGGTGAAGGTCAAGTCCCCGACAGCAATGTCGCAGGAGCTGAAGAATCAGAAAAATATCAAGAAGCTCCAGACCAGTACGAGGCAGGCTCTGCACCGAGACCGCTAAACAGCAGATGTATCGAAAAGAACGAACGCTATGCTGTTCCGGGGAGCTGCGATAAATATATCGAATGTTTGGTGAGATATTTTAACCGAATATTATGAATATAAAAATAAAACCTAAAATTTAGCACTTATGTTAGACATTACTCATACGCTAAAAGTGGGACTAAGGAAATGGTATTACGTAAAGAAGCACTATAGATTTGACATTATTATCTAATTTACAATTATAACCTAACCTATGTATCACGTAGACCTTTAGAAAGATTTCACAATGTAGTGTTTGCCTTGCATTTAAGCTAGACTGTGTCATATAATATTGCCTTATAAGCAAGCGAGATACCTAACTAAATTTTATTATTTAGGCTAACAAATAAAAGACGGCTTATTATAATCTGGTCTCAATTGTAGTAATGTTATTTATGGTTATTTATATGGCTTTAGAATGGAACAGCCGAGGAAAAGGTATGCCCAGATGGTCTCCGTTACAACCCGAACGTTAAATTCAACGTGTATCCTTGCCAATACCCTATCGACGTGCCCTGTCTTGCACGAGCAGCCTTACGTAAGTATACCTCATATTCTTACTGTTATTATAAATGCATAAGCTTGTATTTATGTATGAAAGTACGTTTTACGTTAACTACGTATAAGATTTGAATAAAATTAGGAACGCAAAAAGATTATAATATAAATTAATAAGGATTAATTATTGAAATATTCGTTTAACTCTGTGAAAAGTTCCGGATTAGATTTATATCCCATATGATTCCAATGTGTCAAATGTCCATAGCTTTATGTAGATCCAAAGTACGAAAAATTTTTTGTAAATAATTTCAGAACCAGCTCAACCGACAGCGGACTGTCCTCATCAATTCGGTTACTTTAAATCTGGTGATTCCCGCAACTGTGGCACGTTCAAGAACTGTGTCAACGGGGTGGGGTATGACTTCAACTGCCCAGAAGGCCTCGCCTTCAGCTCCGAAACCTACCGCTGTGAATGGCCCGATCTTGTGACCGATTGCGATGCTGAAGGTATCTATACTTTTAATTTCTGATTTCATTTCTTTTATATAAGGAAGCGTCTATTTAACATTAAAAGTAAAGATTTTAAAAAATAAGTATTACCTACCTAAAGCCAAAATTTATCATTTTTCTCATATAAATCTAATCTACAATTTTTCCTTAATAGGTAATGCATGTTTACATATGGTGGAAACAATAAAACCAATTTCCAAAATCTATCCCTGTGGAAAGATATTTAAGTACAAAAGTAACACTTCTTAAAATAGTCCGTTTATAAACTTTAAGACAACCAGTAACTTAATAGATTATTTCATCAAAATATTGTTACATTAAACCATTCTTTGCAGCTTTCCTAGGATTCCGCTGCCCAGAAGTACCAATTTCAAAGGAACTTGGACCACCAGCTGGCTTCAGATTCTACAGGTGAGTTACTTTTACGACTCGAACAATACAGAAGTCGCGACGTCGTTGAATAAATCAATAAAATATTTTGTAAAATCTATCAAATTCTGTAAGGCCATTAAACGTGACTTATAGCATAGTTGCCTCAGCCCAGTCAACGGTCAGCTCTATTTAAATGTCAAAGATGAGCTGACCTTCACGTTATGTATTTATCATTAGAAATACCAAACTGTTTGAATAACAAGTTTTGATGCTTATTATAGAGACGAAGAAACGAGATCTGATTATAAAGCTACTAATTAATTATTATAGGTAATATAACCTTTTCCTGAATAATGGAAAAACACTAGATTTGTGTCGTAAGCCAAAATGCTATAACTACATATATTTAATATATATTATGATAACCTGAGCAATAAAACTTAATTTACAAAAACAAATAGAATAGCCAGAAATAATTACGAACTATAAAAATAGCAAAACATATTTAAAGTCTTCGTTAACCACAAAAATGCATAAAAACATTATAGAAACAAAATATTTCCAGGTATTATAAATCAAAATATTATTCTCACGCATACGTAGGTGCCTTAAAATTAAATATTTCACAATAATTATTATAATAATACTACGACTAATTTTGTTGCATAATGCATTATATTTACTTATAGTTTTAGCAATATTTTGACGGTGTTAGAACAACAATGTCGCTCCAATGTTGCAATTTAAAGGGCTACGGTAGGGTACGGTAGGTATGTCATACCGTAGCACTTCCCCGCGTAAAAAAATAACATAAAAAGACTATACTTTTTCATTATTTTTAAGCTCACGTGACTATTCTTACAGATCACCCGAGGATTGCCAGAAATACTTCATATGCATTGATGGAAAGCCACGTCGCCTTGCTTGCGGTGGGTACACCGCCTTTGACGAACTAAGCGAGTCCTGTGTCGCCGCTGACGAAATCTCCGCGTGTCCGCAAGAATTGAGAAGCCGCGCAGAACTTTCCAGAAAAGCCGAATCACAACGCCTTACAGCGGAAAACATTTTTGAAAAACTACGCAAAGAAGAAATAACTACAGTTGCTCCAAGCAATCAATATAACGAGGAGTTGGTCGAACCAGAAGTAAATCAAGGAGACGACGCAAAACAAGACATTGAGAACGCAGACGTAGAAAAAACTCAAGAAATATAAAAAAAACCTTTATGTTTAGCCGTAAAAGTTACCTCGTTATGTGATTGTTTTGTAAATAAGTTTACCGTTAAACTTCAGTGTTTAATAAATTACTGTAAAATGCTCACTATCTATAAATAATATGTATTAGATAACTGTAAGTATGTTACTATGTTAATATCTGTACAGCAGTCATATCATAAACTAATGACTTATAAAATTATAACATTCCAAAAATAATGTGTGTGTTCATTTCTTTACCACAAATACTATCATCTTAATGGGATAAATTGTGATAGATAACGAAAATAAAAATGAGTAAATATATAATTCATAAGAAATTTAGACATTATTATAAATACGATTGTTTTACATGATGCATATCATTCTCACAGAACCCAGAAGCGGAAAACAAACAACATGTTTTTATTGACAGTCCTAACTAGTGTGTTGATCGCTTCTTGTAAGTACAGTAGTGTAGAGAACAGTCATCTATTTCTACTTTATTGTGACAAAAAGATCAGTTTTTATAATAGTTGTTATTGTAGGTATGAGTGCTGAGATCCCATCACCGTCCGGGCGTAGTCCATCGTGTATTCGCAGGAATAGCTACATAAAAGAAGACAATCAATGCGACACTTACATAGAATGCAAGGTAAATTTTCATGGCAAAATAATAAATACCATCATCTAAAGTTTATTGTAACAGATCGTTTTGTTTAGAACTATATGGCGTTTGAAAGGGCCTGTCCCGACGGCATGCATTATGATGCTTCTGTAGCTTGGCCAAATTATCCTTGTGGATACCCGATGGACGTGCCGTGTGCAGGAGTAAGCCGTAAGTAAAATTACTTTAAAATAATAGAAAGCACACGTAATTATGCCATTTTTATTCGTCCATTGAGAGTAAATAAGTAACAAGAGGAACAGTTTTTCTTCCATACACAAATATATACATATCCCGATGTTCCGACTAAAACGCTTTCTAACCAAGGCTACCTACCAGAAATACACAAATAAATGTATCTTTTACAACCTAACAGAGCCTGCACTGTCTACCCCTGAATGCCCTCATCAGTTTGGTTACTACCAGTCTCCTATGACTACGTCTAGTAACTGTGGTCATTACCGCTTCTGCATGGGTGGGAAGCCTTTGGAAATGGTCTGCCCACCTGGTCTCGCCTTCGACCCTGCAACAAGCCGCTGCGATTGGGCTGATCACGTACCCACTTGCGACGTGGACTGTAAGTTAAACTTTTATGAGTAGCTCTTATTAATTAGTGAAACAAAGATTAAAATAAATGGCTTTGATCCTCATACATTGTTCTTATACGTTCTTCCAGCTTTCCTCGGATTCAAATGCCCTCCACCTACATACGATGCTAATGGTGATGAACTGGTGACCAACCATAGGTAAGTTTCTTGCCTCTTTATCTCATATAATATACATTTGTACACTTATTATTTTTCATACAATAGTTTTTTTCTCTCCTTAACTGTACGTTATAATAATAAACTCGACTCTTTTTATTTCGGATACTCTACTTGAATTCCATTAAACAACAATTATGTATTAATTTTAGATACGCAGACAGTTGTTTCTCGTTCTACTCATGTCAGCCGGGTGGCCATCCTCGCGTGTTGACGTGCGACGCAGGGGAAGCTTTCGATGATAGTACTGGTCGATGCGAAGACGCCAATACAGTTGCCTGTACTAGAAACATCGCTGTACCAGCTTCGGATTCATAATAAAAAGAGAATACAATATTATAACAGTAATAAATTTTTATAAGCATCCCGTATTGGCTTCACTTACTGCGGACCGTTTATTAAGGGACAGTCTATGCGTTATACCTCGATGGAATAAAAATTAAATTTAAACTTGCAAACAATATTTTTGATTAGAAATCATTACTTTTTACATATTATTTTACCGAATAATTACTAATTAAGTATTATCTCTTCCTATAAATCGAAAAAAAACCATATCAATATTTTCATCAGGCGCAACATTTCTATAATCGTTAAAAACGATAATTTTGATTTGAATTTTACCTCTCTTCTTATATAATATTTCTTTGTAACGGACATTACATTCAGGTTTATCAATGTGGGTGAATAAGACCTTCATCAGAACCAAGAGAAGGATCCTCAATCAGCCGATAGACTGACAGACCGAAATTTTCGATTTAACCGAAAGACATGGATTATTAAAATTATACATTCCGATTTTCTTTTGTAAACTTTTCACGTCTTTATTTATTGGACTTTTAGCGTTAATATGATTTGTAATTTCAAATGTATAATATATTGATGAAGTCGACTTTACATCGTTCATTGAATTTGAATCATAAGAGACCTTCATACAACAGTCACTTGTATATAAGTAATGCTGATGTTTCGTTGACAAATTTTCCTACATTTACAAGGTGAATATATTTACATAATGCATAAAATGTTTTTGTCATGTTTTTTTTATTTATTTGCCTTCATAATATGTATTGCATTGGTATATAGCAGTTAAAATATACAATAACATAAAACGCAATTCTTTCGCAATTTTTTGGGAAAATATAAACTTAAGGCTACCCGCTTATCTCCACTATATGCTTGTGAGTGCCATTATGTATTAAACCCCCAACATGCCTACAAACAACTTTTGACGGGCTCACGGACACTCCTTAACAGTCGTCTGTGAGCCTGCCGGTGACTATGTATTTACTTATACTCGCATTAACTTGAGTTAGCTTTTTATAAAATTCACTATATATTCAGTGAAAAATGTTTATCCTGTTAAACATTTTTCTATTTAACAAAAGTCAATAGAGTAACGAACCGACAAGCCAAATATTATGACTACTTGGTAGAGTTTTTGAGGCCTCGTACAGTTTATGCATGAACAGTGAATTCGCTTTATTCAAAGAGAAACTAAAATATGAATATTCATAAAACTGGTTTACTAAGAAATAACTAATAATAATTATGTCGTTTCATAAAAGTTCAAGTTCAAAAGTTCTAATAAAATGTCATAAAAACAGCAAAGCACATCACCAATCCTGATTTTTTTTTCACAAGGCAAATGTCATATTTTATCAATTTTTAAATGTGGTTTTTATTAGAGAAATTGAATTTCCAAATTTATTTAATAATTATTAGTTAACATCCTAAATAACACTAGGTTTATGCATACGAATTATAGTGTTATTTAATATTAACCGTTACTTTAGCACGCATAAAATTATCATTTAAGTACTAAGACCACAATCTTCTATTAAAAGCATTCAACCACAAAATGTACACCTGTGTCATTAATTATGCAAAAGTATAATTTATTAATTAGTAACAAAATAAATGCAGATATATAAATATAGGAGATTGCAACGTTATTATCATTCAACAAATACTTTTTGTTTTGAATAGAGGGCACTAAACATGTATTTCTTTATAATTCTTGCGACAGTCTACGTGGCTTCAGGTACTGTGTCATAGATTAATAGGCTTATCTAATACAATTAGCTAGCTGAGTTTTAATTTTACTTGTACATAATAATATGAATTGTTTCAGTGAGTGGAGCTGAAGCACCTGTTACTACGGCCCAGAACAATATTTGTGGTCGCAGAAATGCTTACGTAAAAGTACCAGGGCAATGTGATGCGTTCATTGAATGTAGAGTGAGTGAATATTAAATCTCCATTTAATATTAGCAAAAACTGCAGGTCATGCTCCATATCGAGTTACTGTCGCTCGTTACTGATCATAATTATTGTTTTCAGGATTTTGTACCAGTACAAAGGCTTTGTCCTGATGGACTCCACTACGATACGTCGGCAATTTGGCCCTCATACCCCTGTGGATACCCATCCGATGTACCTTGCCTGGATCGCAGTGCAATACGTACGTTATACTTTTTGTGGTTAAGTTTCTACAAATAACATTTAAAGTTTAATATTATTGATTGTTTAGAACCAGCGAAAGCAACTGCCGATTGCCCGCATCAGTACGGATATTTCCCGTCATCAAGAGCTGATCCCAAGGACTGTGGACAGTACCGCATGTGTGTTCTTGGCAAATCTTATGACATGCTGTGTCCAGTTGGGCTTGCTTTTAATTTTGAGAGCGGCCGTTGTGACTGGCCCTACCTAGTTCCTACTTGCAACGCTGAAAGTAAGAACTATTTTTAATACTACATCAATTTTTATACATTATTACTCACTACTACTGTTTACTCCGTGATTAATTTTCAAATGATAGCGTCTTGAATTAGACTATGGATCTGTTTCTAGTCATTTAATTTACTTATACATAATGTACCTATTGGTAATAGAAGCTCTATTTTACAGAATTCCTTGGGTTCCAATGTCCGGCCGCGAGTTACGATGAGAGTGGAAACGCGATCAAATCAAACCACAGGTAACTGACATTATATACCTAACTAGCTGTTGCTCGCGACTTCGTCCCCGTCGGATCTATTTCTATTATTATGTTATAGTGAGTCAATCTTAGAAGATAGATATATACTGTCGCGGACTTTTTTTTACATCATTTAAAGAGGAATAATTCTTTCACACATATTGTTTGGTATCTTGAACCGTTTTCGCAGCGCACGCAAAGGAAGCCCTCAAAGATGAATAATTTTCCCCGTTTTTTCCACATTTTCCATTATATCTTCGCTCCTATTAGTCGCAGCGTGATGTTATGTAG
>DWAJ01006803.1:0-10004 GCA_018238005.1 Eurema mandarina | reverse complement strand
AAAATTTTGTGAATATTATCTTAATTTAAATACAGGTATAAACTATAATCTTATTTTGTTCTGAAATTAAGGACCATAAAATAAATGACGAAAAAATAAATACACGTGATATCTTACTACACCCCCCTTCCCCCTTGTGTTATTTTCGTGATTTTTATCAAACCCCTCCCCCCCCTTTCAAGCCTCACGTGATTAATGGACAACCCCCAATGCAATGGTCACAAAATATTACTTGTACTTTATTATTCTTGCGTCTAGGTGTTGCCATGTACTGTGTGTATAAATAAAGTATATTAACAAAAGAAAAGTGTGTATATTATATAATTTATTTCTTATCTAGTTGCCATAAGACAAACTCTGTTTAGTAGTACTAGATGGCGCTGTACTAAAATAAGCGTCATGAAGTATAAACATTGTTAGCTATAACTTTTAATGTTGTTTTTTTAAGGAAATCTTGTTTAATTACAGTTATTAGTTAAAAATTACCATGTCGCCGGGAGACAAGTCAGCTAACTGTCGCACTATTATATCAATGGCCACTTTGACGTCATTCGTATAGAAGTGGTCGGCGGTTTTCTTGCGGCTGAACAGATCTATCACGAGCTTCAGAACGGAATGCGTCGGCGCTGGCTCGTGGTCGAAAATGCGAACTGGGTCCTCTGAAATTAGTTTAAAATTATTATCATTTTCCGTTATATAAGGTGGTGATATTTTTTTGCTATTTAAAGTTTGCTTTTAGGCTAAAAGCTCTAAAAAATAAAGAATTAAAAAAACGTCTGCTTCTGTAGACGTAGCCGCGTTTTTATCGAAAAATTCTTTAGCTTAGCATAGGTACCGGGAAAAATTTTAAACCCTTATCATAATATAACTATTTTACTTAATTGTTTTTTTCTCGCACAGTCTTGTTATTAATGAATTATTATAATATAGAAGATCGATTATTGCCTTACCTTCACGATTAAGAAGCAGCAGTATTTTCTCACAGAAGGTCTTAGCGTTGTCCATAGTTTCAAGAGCATTTAACAGGATATTATCAAACGGGCTATCAAACTGCAGGTTATAGGCAAGCAGTAATGTAAGGAACAAGTCCGGGATCTGCTCATCCACGTCAGTTTCAGGAGGACTCTCTATCAGTTCCAGTAGGAATTGGGCAAATTCCACGCCGAGTTGTTCTGTAGAATGAGAATGAGTACTATTATTTAATTATTTAATTGGGTATTGTATGTGTATGTTCTGAATCAATCTTTGGTCAAAGGTGATCTATATTCGGTACTTAATGTCTTAATATGAATCTACTGTGTGTGTGTACGTATACGTGTGCGTGCATATGCATGCGTATGCGTATATTATGTGTATGTGGGGAAGTGTTTTCTTGCGTGTGTGTATGTGTGACACTTAGAGATAATAGTGACTCTATTGAAGTGTAATTTGGAAATGTTCTATTCATATCTTAGCCAACTCGTTTTGAATGAGTGTGAGTGTGTGTGTGAGTATGTGAGTGTGTGTATGATACGAGTGTCTGTTTGGGCGAGGTCAGACCGTAGTGCGTGACGGGCAGGCGGTCTGCCATGGACAGCACCATGGACAGCAGCAGCGCGGAGTGCGAGAGGCGGCCGACGGCGCGCGGGTTGTCGCGCATGTCGCGCGCGATCTCCGCCGGCAGCGACGACAGCGCCAGCGTCGCCAGCGCCAGCCGCTCCAGCCCGCACATCACGCCGAACGCCTACACACGACCACAACTATCATAAATACTACACTACGCTATATTTGAGCTCGACTGTTACAGATAATTTGGTATTGTACCGGGGGTTCCCAATCTTTTTCATCCCGCGGCGTAGTTACAAAATTAGTATTCGCGGCACCCTACCATTTGAAGGAAATAGCCAACTATGAAGATAGATGATAGGTTGTTGGTCTACCAGCGCATATTTGTGGTTTCGGATAATTATTGAGGATCGTCTCACCGCTCACGGCACCCCTATTTACATTCTACGATGCACCAGGGCGACGCGGCGCACGCTTAGGGAACCACTGTGATTTGTCATATCATGTTTTACCAGACCGAGATTAAACGGACGTGAAAAAAGACCAAAGAAAAGAAGTAATATCCATATAAAATTGTAAATAACATATCTTGAAAAAAAAAACAATTATAATAGCTTTGGACTTATAATGACGATGTTCAATTACCTGCAGTAGAAGCTGTCGTAACGGCCACCTAGTCTCCATTTGGTAATACTGCACGAGAGTGGACACATAGGCATATCGGTGACTGCTCAGCACATGTTGAGATATGTTCACGTCAGCATTCGACTGAAACAATTGCAATATTCATATTATGTATTGTTATTTTCTTCCGATCCTTCTAGAACTGTTACTTTTGGATAAATAATCTGACTATTATTATAAAGTGATCAACTATTGATGATGACGATGAGAGTGTTATCAACTTTTACTGTGATTAGTGTTTAAATATTCATTACATAGCATAAAACAAAGTCACTTTCTTCTGTCTGTCCATATGTGTGCTTAGATCTTTAAAACTACGCAACATATTTTCATGCCGTTTTCTTTAAAAGATAGTTTAATTAGTAGTAGATTCAAGAGGGAGGTTTATATGTATACGTGCATAATTTATGCGTGCGAGTCAGAGCTGGTCGCTAGTATATGATAAAAATTTGTTTGTGTAAACTTAAATGTTCTTTACAGTATTTTCTTCTAATAGTATTTAAATCCAGCAATTTTCCGTATTGTTAATCTGATGGTAATGACACAATCTTTTGTTTTACACCACAATAATGAAATTATTTCATTTGAATTAGTCACAGATAAAACAATAAAGTAGGTCTTTCTACATGTGTGCTGTGAAGAACCGCGTCGGTTAATTCCCTCACCAGAAATATATTCTAAGAATTGAATTTCCTCATTCTTTATTTGATTGAGTTTAAACCTAAGGTCATCTTCTTCAATCTTATATGATAAAATATGATTATTTCTTTTTTATTATTTAATTAATGATCTTATATGACACATAAATCTTTTGTTTATAGCTAAACAATTGAAACAGAATAGCTACAATATTTTCATAAATTCTAATCTCCTTAGTTCTGTTGATTTGTTTATGTATTACATGTATATAAGAAAAAAAGGCTAAAACAAATACACAACTTCAGTCATGAAAGCTTGATTTCATAAGTATTATATTTCTACAATTTAAAAATTACAAGCAGTATTATAATCATAGAAAAGAGGAATGTGACATTTATAAATAACATATTAAAGTTTGTTTTTATTATTTATATTATATACAAACTTTATACCACTCTATTTTCATAAAGCACAGGTTTTGAAACTTACCATAACAGAAATCAGTTCAAGCAACTGCGTTTGTATATCATGTGCATCGTCATGTAACGCCCAGCCCCGCTGTTGTGCGTCATTCGCTGCTTTCGACAAAGAATTCAGAGCCGTCATCATCCTCAAAGCATCCGGTGCAGCATCTATTGCATTCTTGGGGCATGTTATGTTACTGTTTGCTTCCCGTAACAGAGCATCTATGATAGACCTAGCTGCACCACCAGGGAGAAATTCCTGCAAGTAATGATAACGAAAGTCAAAATGAGTTTTAAAAAGATATATTCTGATATCTCTGGTACATAATTTTTTCATAATACAATGACAATGATTTTTTTTGTTATGTGTAACCTAGTTTAATTAAGATACATATATTTGACTTCTAAAACTTCATGGTTCTAGTGATATTAAAAAAAATCCTAATCAGGTATACACAAAGTATATATCAATCATTTTTGTAATAATTACATTTTCAATGATAAATGAGACCTTTTATAATTGTATATACAAACATTTGCTTTAATAAAGAGTAAAGATAAAGAACAAATTCATAATCAAGTTTATGGTAATATTAATTATTTTAAAAGACACATACTCTAAGCGAAATTAGTACAGTTTCAACAGCGACTCTTGACATTTCATGACTCAGTTGTGTCTCTTTCCTCACAGCTTGAACTATTTCATAAATAGCATTTGGTTTTATACTCTCACTACTGTCTTGACTGTCATCTTGATTGTCCGTATCAGATGAAACCTGGTTCGAGGTTGATTTTATAGCATCCTTTCTTCGATCATCGTCATCTATTAAAATAAAGCTGATTGTAGTATACATGCCCTTAACATATTAACATACCTTCCCAGTTCCTTATTAACATTGAATCAGAAATTATTTCTAATGCTTTTACCTCAGACTAATAATGTTCTGTCTACAGGTGAATATGTTTTTATTGTAAGGTCAATATTTAAACACACCAATACAATTCAAAATCAAATAACACATTTTTCATGATTAATCTTTTGTACGAATCATTTTATAGAGATATGGTTATCAATGAATGAGGATTTTAACTTAAAGATAGGTATATGTAAATTATAAAGTAATCGGCATAAGTAAATAGTCTGACTTACCTTTAGAAGCACTATTATTAAGAGATCTTGTAGGCGATTCCCTTTCTTCTGATAAATGCTGCTGTGATACAACTGGGCGCAGATCAAATGATGGAGACACACCATTGGGTGGTGTGCTATCATCCAAGCGGGGTGGGGGTTTAGGAGCTTGTTGCTTCTTATGCGGCTTCATCAAAGCTTGGATTTGTTTCTTCTTGTCTGTGAGCCTAACTAATAATTCCTGCTTTTGTGCCATAGCTGTATTTTCATTTAAATTTCTAATGCAATCACTCAAAAATGCCAAGAAAAATTCCGGCTCCACCTGAACATAACAAGCGCTAATTTAACTGATCTGACTGACTTTACTGACATCATTGTTAATTATTATGGTGATTTTAAATTACCTTGACCGCTGCTACGTAGTTCGAAGGAACGAATCCAACCTGACCCTTTCTGTTGATCACATGCCACCAGTTTCTCTGTTTTATATTAGTTTGTTGGAGATAGAAATATTCTCCTTCACAGAAAGTCAATGTTTTAGCTAATGTAGCTTCAAAATCATATAAAGATTTTAACATTTCAATATCATCTGAAACAAACGTATAAGCGATGAATAATTTTAAAGTAGTCTTATATTAAATATTATAAATAAAATAATGTATAAAATATTGATTATAATACTACCAATATTTTGTCCGTCACCCATAATGGATAGAGTAATCACAACTTATTTCATTACCCAATTCTTGTACCTTTAGTACAAAAAAACAATTTATTATTCTGTTTATATTTTAACTATATTTTAAATAGATTTTCTTGCAGGTAAAACGACAGCTTTGACAAGTTGGAAATAAAATTTAAAATTCCAAAGGTTTGACATTGACAAATAGGCATTAGGGGTAGGGACAGACTACATTGAAACTGATACTTTAAATGGGTACACAGCACTGCCATTTCACCAAGAATAGAATACTTTAAACGTTCTTAAACAATGATATCATACAAAATATATGTTATACCCATACAAATATATTATATATACGATAGAAAAGAGATAAATGATAAAACCAATAAGAAAAAAAATAGATTGTTAGTGTTATCAGTTACGCGTGAATGGACCGGTAACCAATCACTTAAAGGTAAGATGTCGTAATTAGGATGTTTTTGCGTCTTCAAAAATTTGCGTTTATAATACATTGTTCTTGACAGTATTTACATAAAGAAAATTTAATTCCTATAAAATTGTTACACCTAGATTAAAAAAGCTTTCAAGTCCAGGATTTCCCCGCGCTAATTGGCTCATTACTATTCATTATGCATGTTATTATTGCTTACAAAAGAGAATTCCGATAGCTGTTCCTCCGTACAAACATTATGTTCATAAGACATTGTAATATAGGTCATATGTCTTTGTTTTATCAGCAATGTGGGGACAGTACCTTGTTTATTGCATTAATGAGTATATTTTCCTTAAAATGAGCTATATAAAGCGCTCAATACACAAATAAGTCATCAGTTGAAGCTTGAAAGTCTAAAACTCATAACGATGTTGAAATTAATTACTGTTTGTGCCATACTGGCAATAATTTTCATGACTGAAGTATCGAGTCAGCGTATTATTTACCCAACGTATCGTCCACCACCTCGGAGACCTGTCATCATTCGTACGGCAAGGGACACAGAGAGAGGTGAACCATAATGGCTGTATCAAGGTGATATTCCGCGAGCACCAGCAACTGGAGATCATCCTTATTTGCCACAATACATAGATGATGTTAAATTAGATCCAAACAGAAGATACGCTCGAAGCCTTGACTCTCCGAGCTCGAAGCGATATGGCGGAGGATCACGATCACACTCAAATAGCAGAGACACAGGTGCTACTCATCCTGGATACAATCGCCGTAACGCAAGAAGCCTTAACGGTCCTAGTCCGTTCAACCCTCTGCCGACACTACCTAGCCCCTACCCTCCTCCTTTTAACCCAAGACCAGGGCGTCCCCTTCCTCGTTTTCCTACTTATGTAGCTTAAACTAAACTTAAAAATAATACTGGTAAATAAATACATCGCACAATATTATATTTTTTAAATAAAATGTAATAAAATTTTGCATCCGATACTATTGTCTTTTGTTTATTTTTATTTTGATGCTATTGCACACCTATTAACACAATCAGTGTAAAGAAAAAGTTTTGGTCAAAATATGAACGAAATAGTTATGTATTTAACCTGTAGACATTATTATTAATATGTACCTACTGGATAATATTTGACTATGTTACTGGAGCACCATGATTAACCCGCGGGATTGCGTGCAGGTATGCGTGAGAATTTCCTTTCGAAAAAAAAACACCCTGGAGAAGTTTACATTAAAGTAAAAATATTTTTAATTAACTTCTAAACAATAATATTACATTAAATATCATTGCTTCTAAACACAAAGCCTGTGAAAAAACATCAAAAACATTAAGCGATCTTTAATAGAGTATATTTTATTTATACATGTTTATTGAAAAGATGATTAGTAGGTATTTTAATTACCGCTTAGGAACCCTAATCTAAGTTAGTAAACTTTTTTTAATACAAATTTTAAAGCAAATATTTACACTTTATAATATTAAAACAAAATATTATTGTTACTTTCTTTGTTATTATACCTAAGGCTTTTAAAATACGATTTAGGTATTGGAAAAAGCTGTTACGCCCGGTTTCGTAGGGGTGTCTAAATTACCAAAACGTTCAAGTGATTTGGTTGTGTATATAAATAAATAAATTACCTAATTTTAAAAAGACACCCTTAACTTTGAATAATAACACCCGAGGGTCGATTTTTGGTTGTGGTATTAAAGCACGTGTTGCTTATTGCCACAACCAAATATCCTCAAACTTATTTTATCTACAACTACTAGACATTGGCAAAATTGCGATAACGCAGCACTGCCATTTACCAAGAAGAAGAAGAAGAATAATAACACCCATCTATGGTCACCCTTCAGACCCGCCATTTTGAATATTTTTACCGGACCTGGTAATCCTGACAATTAATATCACTAAAAGATTATTATCTTTTTTAAATCTCAAAATTGAAATTATTTTACTTTAATGACAGCAGATTCAGCTAGGCATAATATAATAATAAATAACTAAGTAAAAAGTTTATTTTTATAAAAGGTTATTTTATTATGGTGATTTGATTAAGGGGACTTAACCTAAGTTTAATTATGTTTAATGATTTTAAATATTGTGTCAAAGGTTATCTTTCAATAATTGTTATAACTAATTACCGATAACGTTATGATTACGGTTATTTACATATAGATTTTTTATTATAAAAATAACATTTTTATATACGAAGAGAATATTTTTTCGCAACATGCACTTTATTAGTTTTTAGTAGGTACAGTCAAATATGTACGAAAAAATATTGAAACATTCAACATTCTAATCATCTTACTTAACACTCAAATATTTAATTAAGAGAGGTCAATTCTGTACATTAAATTTATTTCGAAAATAACTATCAGGGGGTGATTTGGGGTCGATACTGATTCCAAATATACAATTAGTAATATTTTTATCTGTCTGTCTGTTTGTATAACCGTTATAGAAACAAAAACTATTAGACGGATTTTTACAAAACTTGGTACAATCATTTTTCATACTCCTGAGCAGGTTATAGGATACTTTTCATCGCGCTACAATCAATAGGAACAGAGCAGTGAAGGAGAATGTTGAGAAAACGGGAGAAGTTACTCCAATTTTTAAGCTTCCGACGCGTGTACAACCTTAATGGTTAAAGCTACATAGAAAACATGTATGACCAAGATGTTCTCCTTAAAATTATGTAAAAAATATCCCATGATACTATATTATATATAGTATCATGATAGCTCAGCTGTAGTTCGATGCTTTCTGATTATATTTGTCTACTAAAACTAAGGTTTTGTAACACTCTCAGTCAATCCTAATTATAAAGCTAACATTATTAACTATTAAGAATTATAGAAATCGGTATAGAATCACCAAAGTTTAGTTAAGTTTCTTCAAATATATTTTGTATCCAGCTACAACGATCAGTCGATTTTTTACGAAAAACTACGGAAACGCGGACGAAGTCGCAGGCGACAGCTAGTAATATAATAATATCATTGGGTAACACCAATCCAAATATATTTGAAAGATAATTAAAAAAAATTGTAATTGCAAACATCTACGTCGTTTTTTGGACCTTGACATTATGTGTTTATTGCGGTGGTCTCTGAGACGTAAATTTTGAAAATTATATTTGGGATAAATTTTCATATTATCCTACTCCATACCTATTTATCCGAAAAATATACTCTACGTAACGGGTAAAAGTTGTATTCCTAGCTTTTTAAGACTACCTACTTACTACCTTGCGTACGAAGAATGGTGTATGAAGTTTCATTTAATTTCGGAAGCTAAATAAATTACCCTTATAAAAGTAATTTGTGAATCAACATAATATCATTGTAAACTTGAGTTTGCAAAGATGCGGTAAGACTTGCAATCTGTTCTTTGGTAATTTTCGATTTTGTTGAGTTTATTAAAGTATTTTAAATTTCAGTTTTAGATTTGAGGATATATTTTTTATTCTTAAATTAACACAATAATTTTGTTTCTCTCTTATGTAATGAATCATTTAACATATATGTACCTAAAACACATGCGGTACTTTCTACGGTTGAAAGTTTATCATTTTATAGATTGAACTTTCTCACATTTGCCTTTTGACTCGAAACTACGGTAATGTACCTAATATTTTACCTACTTCTCTGACTATAAATATCCGATTTGATGCTATTTCCTTTATTTGTTTTCTCATCTTGAGAAGAAATAGTAATGGCGATGAAATTAGTAATTGCCCTCTTTTTGGTGTCAGTTTTTACTGGTGCCTTCAGTGAGCGAATATGGCGGCCGGCACGTGAATTTGCACGCTTTGAAGAGGTAAAACAGGCAGGAAGCGTCTCATCTTCGGAAAGTCTTGAAAGAATTAAACGCAGTCCAAAGAGTGTAGAATCTTTTAACATCTTTAGCCGCGAGAAGCGCAGTCCCAAAAGCGTAGAGTCTTTTAGAAGTGTGGAATCGTTTGATACAACAAAGCGAACCAAACGCAGTCCCAAGAGCGTGGAGTCTTTTAGAAGTGTGGAATCGTTTGATACAACACAGCGCACCAAACGCAGTCCCAAGAGCGTGGAGTCTTTTAGAAGTGTGGAATCGTTTGATACAACACAGCGCACCAAACGCAGTCCCAAGAGCGTGGAGTCTTTTAGAAGTGTGGAATCGTTTGATACAACAAAGCGCACCAAACGCAGTCCCAAGAGCGTGGAGTCTTTTAGAAGTGTGGAATCGTTTGATACAACAAAGCGCACCAAACGCAGTCCCAAAAGCGTAGAGTCTTTTAGAAGTGTGGAATCGTTTGATACAACACAGCGCACCAAACGCAGTCCCAAGAGCGTGGAGTCTTTTAGAAGTGTGGAATCGTTTGATACAACACAGCGCACCAAACGCAGTCCCAAGA
>DWAJ01006802.1:0-10005 GCA_018238005.1 Eurema mandarina | reverse complement strand
GGAATCAAGGACTATAATTAATCTATTTCCATCTCGTTAAAATGATTCAGAACCATTTGCATACAGTTATTGTGAACTAATTCGACTGTCGATCAAAAATAAAACATTTGTCATTGTTAGATATGACGTTATTAAAAGAAATTTCTAGAACTTTATATGTTAATAATAAAGTTTTCTATATTATAATAGCTGTCGTAAATACATATGTGCTATTTAATTGAAACTCACTGAAAACAATACAGCCGTTTTCGCATTATAAAAACTGTGTGTGTATGTGTACAAATTGTTTTTATATTATACAGAATTACTTACAACAATAAACAAAAAATATTATGTAAAAGGGTACAATTACGAACTAGGACCATCCTTCGGTTCTGTCTTCATTGAACCGCCGAAGCCACGCAATAACATTACGTTTATGATTTTACACATGATTGGACAAGTATAAGCTTCTACGAAAATATGACACGTCAACGATTTACAATATCGGCATTCATATGTATTTTTCTTTTAATAAACCTTTTAAATACACCAATGACTAAACTGGTATTTAGTATTTACCTCATTTGAATACAAAAGAGGGTACACAATTACATCGACAAACAATTAAGAATTGATTTCAATGTAGTTTTCAATACGAAATTATATAAACAGTAATAAGTATCGCAGAATTCAAAGGGTCATTACACTTGGTTTGGCAATCGGTGAACTTTGGTTCGCGCTAGCTGACGCTAGATAGCGCTGTCGCTAATTGAATTTTTATTAAATTTAAATTTTCATTTTTGCGTTTATAAGCATATGTCTTAAATAAATTGCGCTAAACTTTGATTACTGGTTTATATGTTTATTGAACAAGGTAAACAGAATTATGTGACGATTAATATTAAATACTAATAATCATAAAAATAACACATAATAATCGTCAATAAACATACGGATAGGTAATTTATTTACAATTAAGATAATCGTAAAAATAAACAATTGCGGTCTTTGGCCGTGGTAATGACCTTTTTGTTTTACTGTTCGCTACAAGATGGCAGGGTGAAAATATATATAATTAATATGAATCATTTTCTTACAATATATTACTTAGAACGCTTCTGTATCTAAAATACAACCCTAAAACATGTATCTTGGTCTGGTCTATGTGCGGTCTTTAATTTTACATGAATAACAGTACCTACATAAAATTAGTACCATCTACTCGACACCAGATGGCGCTATCAAAAAAGGTTGTTGTCTAAGTACCGCAAAGTGCGTTGATCCTACCAGCGGTTATTGGTCCCCGATATTGATCAAGTGTTTTGACGCAAAAAATGGAGCCAACAAAAGTGTCAGATCTAATTTTTCACAAGATGCATCACGGTGTTGATTCACCCATAAAACGAGGTGTGAGAATTATTTTTTATATATTTTTATGTTTTATGACTTTCCCTATAGAAAGGACACCGGATATGAAACGTAAAATTTTCTCGATATAATCTTGTGATAGCTAGCTTATTAAGACATTCCTTTAAGCCAATAAAAATAAAAATATCAAATTTGTTACTGATTAAAAATTAATATTTAAAGAAAAAGGATGATTCAATGATACGTATATATCTAATTGGAAATTTAAAATCACCTATATTAATACATTAAAAAACCTTTACAACGTATTCTTAGCTCATAAGGAAATTTTCGAGCGAACCCACGAGACACGACTAGCTGAGCAAATTAAGGAAACGTCAAAATATTAAGATTGATTGGAAATTAGTCACGGTTCAATGACCTTTTGTATATTATTGTGAAACAATATTACTTGGAAATTAACGGAAAAATTCAATTGACTCATCGTTTTGTATGTCCGTACGAATCTCCTTACCTGGTGGATTTTAATTTAATTGTTATCTACAAAGTTATGTAATACCAAATTGCTTATAGCCAATTTTAATTTGTAAATTGTTAATTTGACAATTTTTGCGTAATATATGCACGAACTTACATACATTTATTAAACAACTAGCTGTTGTCCGCGACTCCGTCCGCGTGGACTTTCATATAAACTTTGACCCCCTCTTCCTCCCTAATAACCTTTTTTACCAGTTAAAAAGTAGCCTATGTTATATCTCAGGCTCTAGATCACCTGTATACCAAATTTCATTACAATCGGTTCAGTAGTTTTTGCGTGAAGGCGTAACATATAGACAGAACTACTTTCCCATTTATAATATTAGTATGGATTTTACACTGTTTACAAAAAATCCTCAAAACAGCATACCAGACATACAAACTTCCGCAAAAAAACATTGCCATCACTTTTCAAGTCGGTACATTGATTAATAATAGACAATGAAATACTTGGTCTTATCAAGTCTGGTATACGTCACGTGTACGCGTCTGTCTCGCTCGCACTTGAGCTAAACGCCATAATTGCTTCTCGTTCTTACTATAAATAATGCCGGGTCGATGACCCCCCAAATTCTTGAGGTCAACGAACGACCGCGCAAAGTTCAGTGTACTGGACTCATGTTTTACACAAAATTGTCTAGTTTTTACGCCGAATAAAAAAAATGATGCGATTTTGTCGAACGTGTAGGTTTGTGGTAGAATATTTTTTTTCTTAAAAATTCTATTAAGCAATAAAATGTATTATTAAACGGAATTGTTCTAATTTTCTTACGTCAAAAAAATTATAAACATTTTCGGTTTATTAAAAACTGGGTACTGTATTAATTACCTATATTGTTAATAGTAACAGTATAACGTGATGAGTTTGTTTGTTTATATGCGTTAATCTCTGTAACTGCTAGTCGGTAACATTACGCTAAGTTAACAGCTATACGGGTCAAGTCGGGAATCGCGTTTAGTGCAGCAACATTTATTAATCTCCTATAAAGAATATAAAATACTAATACAATAAAGAAGTAAAGTTTGTGTGTTTGTTAAGTAAGGGGTAATCTCGGGATCTACTGAACCGATTTTGAAAATTCATTCACCAATAGAAAGCCACATTATTGCTGAGTGTCATAGGCTATATAAAAAACTGAAAAGGATAGTTAACATTATGCCCAACGAAGTGGGCGGGTCAGCTAGTTAATAATAACATTGGTATATAATAATAATAATAAATAAGAATTAAAATCGATTTAGTAATATACGATTAACGATTTCATAGTGAAGCGTCAAATTTTGAACTTTTATCGTCGTTCGATGATGTGTTAGTGACCTTTGAAATGACGTTATATAGGTACAAAGTCAAAGCCTTTCCAACTAGGCTACATATACCTAGTGTTTCAATTAGTATTATTTCGCATTATGCTGAATAATGCTTAACGTTGAATGTTTTAACTATATCTTTCGTCATTCATATATAGAGAACTTTCAAAAGTACTAAGTAGTGCTTTCGCTGGATGCGTGTAAATACATGTGCAGTGACAGAAAATTAACAAATGTTTTTCTTTAATTTGACATTGATCGAAATGTCGCACTATGCTCTGTAGTTGAAATTACAATTTTGAATCGTCATGGTATTACAAAATAATTTACTGTTCCGAAGGCAGTTTCTAGTTTCTACAGTGTATATGTAAAAGCAATATTTTAAACATATAAGAAAGTTATGTTTAAAATAGATTATTACTCAAAATGCTGAAATTATTTTAGAAATGTTTGAAGACTTTGATAGCTCAGTTCTAGGCTATATTTTAAATCTTGGTATATAATAATTCTATACGAAAAATAATTAACTACATAGAGTTTTTTGCGAATTTAATATTTATAGTTTTTTCAGGCCTACCATTGTAGAGCAATTAAACCGCAACGGATTTAACCACACTGAAAACATCAGCTATAAATAAAATAAAGAATTATCGAAATCGGTTCATCCAATCGAAAGATACTAAATCACTTCAAAAATTCATTCGCGTTGAGATCCTTCATTTTCAAAGTTGGTTAAAATATATAACGAAAGATATAGTTCTGAAATTGTAATGATTTTATATTAGTATTAAAGAAATATACTATTAGAGGTACAATTTTATATAATTAAATTCGCCATATTTGTTCAATAATCACGTATTTTATCCAATACGCAAGGTTGTCTAGAAGAAATAGCTTCTACCTATAAGGTACTTATGTGGAGTGTGTATATTTATTTTAATACCACAGAAGACAATGTCTGTATTATTTTTAACTTTACGTGTTATAGAGTATTTAAAAATAAATATATTTTTGTGCACACTAACCAGAGTTCAAGTTATACTGGTCGCCGTTTTGGCACATTCAACTTTTAGCCGGTCGATGACCTTCACAATAACAACGTCAGAACATGTAAAAAGATTTCGATAGAACAATGTTTTTAACTGATAAATTTTATCAATACATACATACAAATATAAAGCTGTAATTTTAGTTGTTCGTTAATCAATAATTAATCTTAAAAATTACTCGACCGATTTTATTATATTCCCATCGTTTAATAGCTCATTACCGCTGATTAATATAGCGCTATATTATTGTGGAAAAACCCACGAGACAGGGCTAGTTATCTAGGCTACATATAGTAACACTTGAATCGTCATGGTATTACACAACATTTACCACCGGTTCGGAAGACAGTTTCTACAGAGAAGAACCGGCAAGAAACTCTGATAGTTGCTCTTTGAAAATTAAATATACAACGATTGAAATTAACTAGCGGCCCGTCCCGGCTTCGCACGGGTAGACGTAGTACTAAATATAGCCTTACACAGTGATAATGTAGCTTTCTAATGATTAAAGAATTATTAAAATCGGTCCAGTACTATTTGAGTGTATTTGTTACATATTGAAAAACAAATCTTTTCTCTTTAAAATATTAACGTACAGTGTCAAAACAACTATTATAATATTCATATTATTACTATATGTTATACTAGCTGTTGCCCGCGACTCCGTCCGCGTAGACTTTCATATAAACTTGACCCCCCTTTCCTCCCTTATAACCCTTTTTTCCACTTTAAAAGTAGCCTATGTCTTATCTCAGACTCTAGACAATATGTGTACCAAATTTCATTACAATCGGTTTAGTAATTTTGGCGTGAAAGCGTAACATATAGATAGATTACTTTCGCATTTATAATATTAGTATTTTTGTTTTCTTTTTTTAATTATTGTTTTGTTTAATTTTTTGTTAATTTCTTCTGAAAACAAACAGTCATAATAACATCGATTGTAAACAAAAAGAAAACTTAAGTATGGATTATATCGAAAGCATGTATATTTAAATATAAATATCGTTATATAATTTTCCTCAAAACATTTTGCACGTACGTCTAAAGCTGGTCAAAATTCTCGGAGCTGATTCGGCGAGGTCACTGACCGGTGTACTGACCTACAGATGACGAGTTACAGTACGCGTCATTTATGTTTAGCGCTGGACGCGAATAGCTGCGCATCGGTAGAATCGCGCTCGTAATTGACGTATTGGTGCGAGAAAGACAACACGACTGGGACAACCAATCACCGCTCGCGCACCGGACGATCACGCGCCCCGCCGTTACCTAGATACCTTATTTTTGACTTCTGCGCAGGTTTCGTTCAGCGCTAAAGATTCGTGACGCGTACTATACTTGATGTCAGGTTACCTCCTATAGACTTATAATGACCTGGTACTTTGATCATTTTTAGTTTTAAACCGACTTCAAAAAAAGGAAGACGACCTTAATACGACCGAGTATATATTTTTTTAAGGAGAATTTTTTTGTTTTTTTTTCTCTTTCTGGGAGTTATTTAAAACCCCCTACTTCACCCACTTTTGGCGATGTTAAAATAGCTCCTATAAACTTCTAAGGGTCTGGTACTTCGTTTATTATTACTAAGATGGGCCTAGCAGTTTTTAAGGTGTATTTTTTATTTAGAATTAAAATCAACTTGTTCGTTCATCCACCTTCTTTGTTATGTTAGGATAACTCCTATTCATTTCTTAGGACCTGGTACTTTTTTAATTATTGAGTTACCGCTTAAAATATTGTTCAACCGACTTCAAAGAAAAGGAGGATTTTTCTCAATTCGATCGTATGTAGCTTTTATATGAAATTTCAACCACTAACGTTAGTTAATAGTAAAAGGTATTTTAAGGTCTATCTATCTCTATACCAAACTCCGTTATAAACGGTATAGTAGTTTAAAAAGGGTTGGGTAATGAATCAGATATAAGTAAATATTTTGTTTTTATATTATTAAGGTTGAACCTCATATAAAATATATCCGCCTATATCTATATCTACCTACCAAAACATCAAATTCGATTCACCAGTTCCTGCGTAACAGCAATAAACATACACACATACAAACTCTCTTTAAAACTTTATCTACCATCAAAACGAACATTGAACTCACACAAATATCGCAATGTCACTGAACTATGAGTGTTGCCTGTATTTTGAGTATCGTCATAGCGACCTTGGCGGGTTCGAATCCGAATTTCGAGTGACGTCATTATACATTCGCCAAATGTAACGTTCGCTGTTTATAATTGGAATTTGGAACCTATATATAGATGATTTTTGATGATTAGGTTCTAAATTTTAATATATTTTGTTTGAAATTCAAAGTCAAAGTCAAAGTAAAAGTCAAACGAATCTTTATTCAACTAGGCGTAGGCTACATATAGTAACACTTTAAATGGTTATGGTATTACAAAACATTTACCACCGATATTGCACACACTAGGAATAGGAACGAAATGTCGAATAACGTATTAATTTAGTCTTAACTTTTTTAGCTGATGTAAGTATTATGTTGTAATATTATTGTAATATCAAACATCTGCCGAGGTATTAGTATAATCGAGAAAAAAATCTGATAGCGCGATTCAGGACCCCATACGAACACTAAGAAAAAAATCAACATATCGTATTATTATAAATTCCATAACATATTAGTATAAATTAGTGTAAATTCAAAAAACAAACTTCAACATATCATATTAGTATAATCAAGAAAAAATATTATAAGCGCGATTCAGGACTTACAGCTTCAACTAACTAAAAACTTAATAAACTATACTATGTTTTCGTAGATAGGTACGTTGAGGATATCGAAGTAACTATCTATATATAGATATCTATCTATATCTATAGAAACGTTTTATATATTGAGGGCATTAATTGCGGAGGTCAAAATACGCCCTCAAGGCCGTTTCCCTCTGAGGGCCTGATGAATCGCACGAAATTTGTCCCATTTGCGACGAGCGGGTCGTTTAACTTAGAGCCCAGTGTTGCTAGTTCAATGTTCTTCAAATTCACTTTAATACCGGTTAAAAAAGTTGCCAGGAATATATCGCTTATATTTATTAATGAGTGTCTTTATTGTTTATTGAAATGCTAATAATATGTCTATTACTGTTTCACATATAAATTGGTTAACTGTTTGCGATGGTTTTTGGTAAAAAATAGCATAGATGTTCAATCATACTTATGACTACTTATTATATTAAAATAAAAGTACAAATATTGTATCATTAAAGAAGCGATAGTAAATATTATGTTTAAGAGGGTAGAACCGCGGTAAATAACTAGTATTTGATAAATAAATATTTGAAAATGGAACGCACAATTTGGGACAGATACAAGTCTTTTTGAATAGGTTGTTAAGCGAATGGACTATAATCAAATAATCCTATAAATGATTGTAGCATTTACGTTTTGTCGCCATTTAAATTTTCTCACAAATTTATTTCCTTATAAAATGTAGATGGATATTTATAATTATTTTCCTCAAATGTATATTGTTATCAATAAATTGTTGTGTTGTTTAAATAAATTACATACGAACTTTTTGATATACAAACTCCAAGAATAGTTAAGAAAATAAAAATAAAAAAGTATCCCTGACAGAACTCAAAGCTGGCCATAAAAAAAAATGTCCACTGAGAAAAATACTTTCTTAAAATACGCCTATCCCTTACAACATCCCTAGCTGGTGATAAAAAAAGAAAATTTCCACCAAGATTGCGAAGTTCCAAATTCAAAAATGAGCATGTAAAACAATTAGTCACCTGCGCTCGATGCGCATGTAGTGTGTGTGTGTGTGTGCTGTGTGCGGTGTGGGTGTGTGCGTGCGAGCGTCGAACCCGCGGCAGTGGGGCAGCCATTGACCTACCACGTGGTACGCTATCGCTTCCCGGTGCCATTTTTGTTTTACTCCCGCGCTTTTCGGTTCTGAATGTTGGTACCGAATTCGCGGTTTCGAACGCTTTTAAATTTGGATTGTCGAATTTTGACGATTATACAACATTTTGGCGTTAAATTTTATATACCTAGGTTTTAGAGTGTTCGAATTTTAAATTTGTAGATTCTTAGTTTTTTTTATTTAATTGTCAATTATGATAGAATTAGCTGTACATTTTTATTTTTTTTTAATTGGAAAATACTTCTACGTGTTTGTAGTTTTTTAAGTTTTGAATGTAATTATTATCTTAAGTATAGAAATTTTATGCGCAAATAATAAATTCAAGAATTTTGAAAATAATTTAAACCTGTATCCAAAGTTTAATTAAAATTGATTTAGTCGAAATTAAAAAAAAAATTCTTAATACATACAATCCACTGCGAATAAAGCATTAGTTTTAATGTATATGACTAATGTTTGTAAGAAAAATAATGAACGTGTCTTATTGTTAAAACTTTTCTTCAAATTTTTAAGTAATTTTTCTTTAAACAAGATAAACGTACATTAAGATAAAACGCTAAATGTAAGAACAAGAAAATAATGTTGTATCTTTTGAACATCTTTAATTAGTCCTGTGTTTTATTGTTAAAAAAAAATATACTAGCCACACCTACCTTGCGCTGTCCTTATGTATGCTTAAATCTTTAATACTATGCAACCGATTTTCATGCGGTTTTTATCAGATAGAGTGATTCAAGAGGAAGGTTTATATGTATATTACATAGTACATATATAAACGTAATGATATCAGTTCACTAATTATAATGACAGGCAAATATAGCATTCAAAAACGTCAATCGTTCATTAACCTTCCTGTTTATAACATAATACACATATAATTATATTGCCTCGCGGTTTTACCCGCGTAGTTCCCGTTCCCGGGGCAATGCCGGGATAAAAAGTATCCTATGTTGTAATCCAGGGTATCATCTATCTACATATCAAATTTCAACTAAATCGGTCCAGCCGTTTTGCCATGAAAGTAAGACAAACATACAGGAAGACATTTTCCCATTTATAATATTAGTATGAAGTTTCTTTCTGTTCCCGGGGCAATACCGGGATGTAAAGTATCCTATGTGTTAGTCAAGGCGCTAATCTATCTGCATGCCAAATTTTATCCAACTTAATTTAGTAGTTTTTGCGTGAAAGTGCAACAAACATTCATATTTGGTTATAAAATATTGCGTTTTTGTTCGTAACATTATATTTTTAAGTAAACATTAAATTATATATATTATTAATAGCTGTGACCCGCGGTTTTACCCGCGTAGTTCCCGTCCCCGGGGCAATACCGGGATGTAAACTATCATATCTCTCAAGTTGGATCGAACTACACATGGTGTGCGAATTTTATTATAATCGGTTAAGTGGTTTAGAAGTCCATTGAGGATAAACATTGTGACACGAGATTTATATATATTAAGATATGCATGTATTATACATATAAACCTTTCTCTTAAATCACTCTTTCTTTAAAAAACGCATGAAAATCAGTTGCGTAGTTTCAAAGATACATAAGGATATAGGGACAGAGAAAGCGACTCTTAATACTATATAATAAGTCGATGGTTAAATCTATATATATGTCACCGGAAAATAACAAGAACAGCAAATTTATAAATTTCCTAGGAAATTTATAAACCTTCGTAGGATTCTAGATGAGAGATAAATTGTATTATTTTACAGCCACTTTTTCGCAAATTTATCAATTTGTGACGTCTCGTGGTAAATTAATCAACTAACGAATATCCATTCATAAGGTTCTAAATGGTTCGACCAATCACAGAAAAGCTTTTAATTTTACGCTTTTTT
>DWAJ01006801.1:0-10005 GCA_018238005.1 Eurema mandarina | reverse complement strand
AGTATAGTACGCGTCATTTATGTTTAGCGATTGACGAGAATAGCTGCGCATCGGTAGAATCGCGCTCGTAATTAACGTATTGGTGCGAGAAAGACAACACGACTGGGACAACCAATCAACGCTCGCGTACCCGACGATCACGCGCCCCGCGCGCCGCACCGCTACCTCGATACCTTATTTTTGACTTCTGCGCAGGTTTCGTTCAGCGCTAAAGATACGTGACGCGTACTATACCTATCAGTTGAATGAATTTTAAAACATTTACTTGTATGTTTAATAATTATAATTGAATATCTCTTACTGAGATATCTTCTGAATTTTTAAAATATATTCTGGATACAAAGATTAGATATTATAAATACAAAAAGACGCCAAATATTAACATAATTTATATCGTTTAGACAATTTAAAATTTAGAATTTAAAATTTTTGCTTGTTACAATTTATTGTCTGCATTCTTTATTTGACAGCTGACGTTACTAGTTAGAATACGATTTTGTTTTTTTTTTAATATATTATCTATAAACTATAATAAAGAAGATATTATAATCACGAAATTATATAATTTTATGCATAGTTCTGTTTATTTTGTATTTTGTATCGGCACATCTTAATGACAGTTGTCTATACAGACATTGTTGTTGCCAAAAGTGATAAGCTGAATCTTTCGCGATTATTGTATCCTATTTTAGCGATCTCAAATTTCAAGAACAACCACTACTATTTACCAAAAACTTGACATTGGCATAATTCAAAATTTGTAAATATGACCACAAAGTATGATTAATTGAGTACCTACATAATGAATTTTAAACAAGTTACTTCATTATGTGAATGAGAAAACGGTGTATAGAACGTACATAGTACTTAAAAATTTTGAAGTTATGTTGTCATAAATCATCATAAATCATAAAATAGACAGTAAGGTATTCACAGTCTCTTAGTATATTTGTATCCGAGGAATGCTAGCTATTTTAAGACTGCACAATAGATGTTGCCATCCAGACAGACGGACAGGTGTTCAATGATCGTACTATTGCATTTAAAGTAATAAAAACTATAAAAATAGTGGTCAGGGACAAATTGTTTAAGAAAATCTAAATAGGCAATTACAGACTTTTATTCGATACAAAACATACAAATGCGGTTGTTGTTTTTTTTTTAAATAACATTTATATTAATTAATGATCATAGAAAGATTTATCCTAACTCATAAACGCGAAAGTCCGTGATTCTTTATGGCTACATATGTTATAAAATGATGACATAATTATTTCGTATTACAAATAAAAAAGGTTAAAAAATTCTTTAAAAGAATCTTAGACAATAATAAATCATTAAATATCGGCCAAGTGTCATAAGTTGATGTAGTTTTTGGCAGCTGACTGTACTGTGTTCTTACGATGAGATAATAGTTACAATGTTAGCTTGACACTTTCCTCGTTTACAAATAATTTCAAATTTCTCATATCTTGAATGCACTAAGAACCATTAGTAGCATAAATATAGTCTATGAAAGAAAATTATACACTATAATATAAGGAATATACATATTATCTTTTAATGTAAAATTATTAATAACTAAATAATAACTTCAATACGCAAAGGCTAAAATGTTATACTTAATAATACTTTATCCATAGATGTACGAATGCGAAGATCAACTTCAGGGAGAAAGAGAAACAGATTCTGGACCAAATCTTGGGTCCAGGGAGATACGACGCACGCATACGACCTTCCGGCATCAATGGAACTGGTTAGTTGCATTTGATTAAATGTCAAAATTCCAAATAAATTAGTACAAAATGAAAGTATTCCTCTAAATCTTCTAATATAGTTCCAAATTCAAATCAAAATATACTCACGTTGATGTATATATTGAATAAGAGTGGTCCTAAAAATAGACCTTGTGTGACCCCAATTAAGTTTTCGATGAAAATCACTAAATGACGTGCTTTATACTTCCTGGCCGATATTGTTTAAGTACTAACTCATACTTTAAAGATTTTATAGCTAACAGTTAATAACATATATGTACAATGAAAAACTAACTAAGAAATTTCTTGTAGATAACGTTTAACAAGTCAATACACTTACCATTTTCTCTATCTAATGGATTTGTTTGCATTCATGAAAGTATAAAAGCGATCATGAATATTTTGATCAAAGAAATTGTTAGATTAATTACTTCTGAATTATTGATCACAGTTTAATAACACCGGGCTTTTATAATTTATCATTCTGACATTGCGTTTGCGAAAAATACGTGGGAATAAACCATTTGAAACCATTTTGTGAATAGACTGTCAAAAACGTTTTAATAGGTCTTTATCGTTGTAAACGTGAACTATCATAATAGGGTGAATAAAAATGGTATTTATAAGATCTTTAATGGCGATATGGGCTTTGAAATAATGATTAATAAATCGTCTGTGACCATTTCGACAGATGGACCGGCTGTAGTTAATATAAACCTGTTCGTCAGAAGTATAACAACTATAAGCGACATTAAGATGGTTAGTAAAAGAGGCGATGAGGAATGTTCAAGTTCCTCCTTGCAAACTAGATTTGAATCTCACTCTGTTGTCGAAGCATTTGGAGGTGTCGAGGCGAAAGTGACAATAGAGTGAGATAAGTGTTAGTATCATCGTATCCCTTACCATGAGAACGTTAATTATACTAGTGATTAATGATTGGAATCAAAGGCGGAATACAGTGGAATTTTATGTTAGAGAGATACGCATGAATGTGGCCAAATTTACGAGAAGTGTCGTACAAAGTTGCTGCTATTTTTAACGCTATGGTAAGGGAGAAACGTCTGTAATCATTTCAAATCCCTTTGCTTATTGATTTTATTCGACTTCCAAGACAAGTAATGGAGTAAAATTCTATTAAGCTGTGTCTAGAAGTCGTTTAATAAAGCTCATATTACGGCCCGGTGGTTTTAAATTATTTTTTTTTTATTTTTTTTGGGTGCGGGCGTGGGTATTCGATTCCGTTTAAAGAATAATTAAAATAATAAATAACCTCAAATGATTTTTGTTCTGTTTAGATATATTTGAAGAAATTATGTTTAAATGCTATAAAAATCAATATCTGGTCACGCCATTAGAATTGTGCTATGCGATAAACGTGATAATACCTATCCAGTTAGTTTGAGTATTTTTTCATTTTAATTATCTAATAATTATATCGTGTTTAGGAGCAGTTGTATTTTTAATCAGATAAAGCGAAATGCACCCAAACATGTCGTTTAAATTTAGCAATAAAATTAGTGCCAGGTTTTGTGATTTAATAATTAAAAATGTAGAAGTACTTTTCAAATGTTACAATAGGGATAGATGTTCACAATAATGTCGACGCTGATTTTTCGGTTATCTAAACCTTACAGTTATTTTAATTTCGATTTTGTTTTTACAAAAAAATGTTTATTTTTTCTTCTAAAAATAAAATTATTAGGCACAAATTCGTATATAAACAAGTAGGTGATTGGCGTTATGTTTAATTTGATCGGTTATATTTTAGTTAGTGTGCGTCGAGTGAGGTATACCTCTCCTAAATAAATTCGAGTTTACAGGTGTAAGGTGAGTAGTGCCGGTGCTCCGAGACGTCGCGAGTCGCAAACAGTCCCCTAGGGTTTAGTTCTATTTATTTTGTACATATTATCAACCGTATATTTTGCTTGGTACTTAGATGGGCCAGCCGTTGTGAGCGTCAATATATTTGTGCGAAGTATATCAAAAATCGATGACGTCACGATGGTAAGTCGCCAGGACTAGAATAAGACACTATGAGATATTTATTTCCTAAAACGGTTGCTCGATTCTTCCTAACAAGTCAAATGAATGGGCAATTCGCTCCGCTACTTACTAAGGAGAGTCTTACCCGACCGAGTTTTGTTTATTTTTTTATTTTATTTTTCTCTTTGGTGTTGACGACCAAAATCGTTTTTCGCGCGCGATTACCGGTCGTTCCGTTCGACAGGCTGGTCACAGCAGGTGATATTTATATGTTTATAGAGTTTCTTATTACATTTAGAATGGCTCATTTACGGAATGCTACGACATAGGATGTCATATAGTTTCATTACATTAGACTATCATCTCAGCCTGGAATCGTGACTGTGAAATGTCATCGATTCCCTGTTCAGTTGAAGATTATTAAAATATTTTTTTTGTTCATTAAGGCGATGCGCCAACGTTTGTTCACGTCAACATGTATCTTCGATCTATCAGCAAAATAGATGATTACAAGATGGTGAGTGAGGATGCACCGAGGCAAATTCAAAATCCGAGTCCTGTGCCACTTTTATTCCAGAACAAAGTTTCCATGCTCCTATCGAAGCTTTGTTTTCAATAAAATTGGCTGCGCTCATTTCTGTCAAGTTGCACATTGCTGTATGCTGTCGTAACAATAATTGGATGTCTGTTACCGTTACTTTTGTTTTTGATTATTTCCGTTTGTTTCTGTTGCATTTTGGATCCTAAATGTTTGATTTGTGATTTAATTTTAACAACGATGCGGCGCCGCGGAGCCCTCTCGTCGATCCCATGTAAATAATCTTTGACTTATGTTTTGACGTTTGTTTTATTTTTGTTTTGTTCGAGCACAGCGTAACGAAGCGAGATTCGGCGAGCGAGTAGGTGCCAGGTGGTAGGTGCCACAGAGCACGGATAGGGATGCCCGCGGCCCGCACCACACCTCATTAATTAATTATTTAACATTCATGCTTTATTTGTCATGCATTAACGATTCGTAAAAACTATTTTGGTCGTGTACGTTGACTGTGATTTTGTCTTGTTCATGTGAATTTGTGTTGTGTTAAGAGTTTTGTTAACGCCGCGTCCGCACTCGCTGGCTTGGTGGTGGAGCCACCGATCCGCAATATGTGACCCCCGCCATAAGGCTAGTTACTCTAAACCGTAGCTCTAGAAACCGCCTACCGGTCACGCATGAGCGATCGCTCAAGCATTCCATCGACGAATGCGGTGAGTCTCTTGCTTGTCACATCAACTACCAACTACCAACTGCCAACTGCCAACTGCCAACTGCCAACTGCAACTACCAACAACCAGCCATACGCTTGTATTGACATAGAGTCGAATCTATTGCTCGACTTTTTGTAGTTTTTAATGTTCTATTTATATCAATATTTATAAGATTAGCTTTTGGACTGACGGCGTTATTTAAACTATAGATCATGGTATTTATAGTGTTTTATTTTTTATTGAGTAACTTCGATTTTACAAGTATAATAAGACTATTTATTTTTCCGAATAGTAAGTGTATCAATGGCATAAATTTATTTAGAAATACAATATTTGAAATGCAGAACTTACCATTGAAGGTAGCTGTAAAATAGTATATGACAAATAAAAAAAATATAAAAACTAAATTCTCTTTAATCTTTAATCTATGCTACGTCTGTCATAACGAGCTTATGTAAATTTATAACACACTTATAAATTATTCAAACCAAAAATCGCTTTATCATTTTCTTAATAAACAATGACTCATTGCCAAAATTAACTTGGCCCCCGCGTCGAAGAAATTTGTTTCCACAATAAATATTGATAATCTTAATTCTTAATCTTTGTCTTTAACCCTGATATAATTTCCCATATTAAATCACTATATTAAATCAGATAGAACACGGCTAGTGTCCTTAAAATTTTAAACAATAATGATTTTAACATTACTTGAATTAAATGAACCAAGAGATTCCCGCTAAGATTCCAAAAATATTTTTCCGTGCTTAAAATAATAGATATTATAGTCTATACACTAAACTAAATTCCTTATGGTAAGAGTTAAAATAAGAAATTAAAGTTTAAACGTAAACTGGCCGCGCCCACATATACATAACACATATATAAATACATAAACCTTAAAAAACCCCATGAAAAATCGGTTGCGTAGTTTAAACATAGGGACAGATGGAAGAAAGCGACTTTGTTTTATACTATGTAATGATAATGATTAAATTACTCGTAGGCAAAGGCTAAAATTCTACACTTTTGAATCAGTAAAATATTTGACGTACACCCTTCACGTTTTCCTGCATTCAAAGTAAAGTCTTCCACTACGGTCGTGATAAGAATCAAAGCCAATATTTACATCGGCTGATCGTCCCACACATTAGACCCACTCTAATACACTCTCTAATATATCTCGATAGTAGTATTTGGCACCGGTCCAGCGCAGTAATCATTCATAGCCATCCATCAATGTCGGTTATTATCAATTAGGCTTTTTCGGTACTACGGAAATGGCTCGACTTTGAGGCTATACAAAGATATGGTATTATCGTATACCATATCCTTCTTATGGTTAAAATTCGTGACTTCGTCTACGTACGACGCAATTTAGATGTTTTTAAACTGTATGGGTAATGTTTTTAAGGATACTTTGAAACCGCGTTTTGAGCCTGTGTAAGATTGATTTTTTATTAATTCGAATCAGTTGACTTATGTTTAAATCTAAAATTATTTTGACACATAATCTTCAGGCATTTTGGAAATTTTTTTTCATTTAAAACATATACTTCTGCTATTAGAACCCACACTTTATTTATAGGTGCTTAAAAATTATTGAGTTTTGTCAAATAAATAATTTATAAATTCAGTTGCATATTCGATATCAACGGCTGAATGACCAACAAGAGCTATTTTAAACATGATCGTAGTGGGCTAAATTCGTACATAAATGACCCAGAAAACAAGAAAATCGCAATCCTTTAGTTTATGGAAACTTACTATTCTGGATTGGTAGCTGAGGTAGTGATCAGAATTGCCCTTATGGTGTTAAACAACTTTCTATTCTATATTTTTGCGTTGTAATAATGAAAAAGACTTTTTGTCTGCGTTTATTTTTCAAACCTATCTACCACATTACCGCGCTTTATAAAATTCATAAGATCCAAAAGCTAATTTTAAAGTTCTGCAATACATTGGCATAGCTTTAAATTTATATCTATTTTAATTATATAAGGAAGCCTTCTTATTACTGCTATATCCGTATGTATACTATAAATACCCGCCATCCTTGGAATGTTTGCACATCAGTGCATTTACATAATAAATACCTTTTTATAGTTACTTAATTTAAATGTTAAAACAATGGAGTTACAACGAAAAGCGTTGCGAATATAATATATCGTTTTATGTTATTTTTTCTCTATAAGTTCGACCTTTTTGTTGTAATTCCATATCTACCTAAGTTTAAATGCACCCGCTTAGAAAAAGTTGGTGCAGAAACGGCATTATTTAACAAATTAGCAAAATTTTATGAAACACACGTTGAAATTAATATATGTATAGATATACTTAAGCTTGATGAAATATTTGGTAAAGATAAAGCACAATTTATTCCTATAGACGCAAAAAACCGTTTCGGCATCGACGGAGCTGTAGGCAATGGTTGTTAGCTTTTTTTCCTTTAAAACAATTCATTTGACTTGCTGTATTGATGTCGAGGGATCGATATTTTTTGTTGTTGAGTAATTGAACTTACCTTCGGCATCATAGTATGTTATATGTGTACGTAAATGTTGTATATATGCACTGGTTTACACTGACACAATCATTTGACACAACGATGTGCCGATAGATGACATTTGCATAATAGACGGCACATTCAGATCACATAGACTTGCTGACGATTCTGAGAGCTTGGTAGTACATACAATTAATACAATACGTTTGAGATATAATCAGGAGTCAGAGACCAAATGTAATGAATGATCTTTTCTCTCGCTCACTGTACGTTAATATGAAAGGATAATAAATATGATTATATCTCAAAATTAATAAGAGAGAGGATATTCTTAATGAATTTGTGTTTTCAGGAATATTCTGTCCAACTGACGTTCAGGGAGCAATGGTTAGATGAACGGTTGAAGTTTAACAACTTGGGTGGTGAGTATTCGTATATAAAGTCTAAGTTTTATGTTAGTAATTTTTATGATTTTTTGGCGTGCAACTGAGCATGAGGTTCGTTTCGTGCTAAGCGATTTCTTTACAGATGTGTAATATAATGTATAATGGTAATAAATTATATAATATTTACTATCGATGACAAATCTCATTATAGAGAATATTATTTAAAATTGTTTTTTTAACCCCAATAGGATTATTACCGGGCCTACCCCCGGTAGGCTCTTTCGCAGGAGACCGACTGGGTGGGTAGCCAGAGAAATTACTGGGCTAATGAGTCTTAACATCTGATGACTCAAAGCGGGGAGCGTCGGTGTAGTGCACCCCTGCCCGGAGTCGAGCTTTATAGCAAAGTTCCGGGTAGCACTGCATTGGCTATGGGCTGGCGTTACTCTTACCATCAGGAGTGCGTCCAGCTCGTCTCCCCTCTTCATATTATAAAAAAAAAAAAAATTCGTCTATTTTTATTCTAGACGATGGTGTGATGATGGAGGCGGAAAGTGAAGCCAGTTATTGTAAGTATTTCTGTGTTATTTATATATTTACATGAATAAGGATTTTTACAAAGATGTTAGAAGTCATATTCAAAGTCAATGTTTTGTATGGGGGATTTTAAGGACCTATATTTATAGTCATAATTAAATCTTAAATATATAAATCTCGTGTCTCAATGTTTGTCCACAATGGACTCTTAAACCACTGAACCTATTATAATAAAATTCGCACACCATGTGCAGTTCGATGCAACTTGAGAGATAGGATAGCTTACATCCCGGTATTGCCCCGGGAACGGGAACTACGTGGGTAAAACCGCGGGGAATGGCTAGTATATCTATAAACAGTAGGCTATGTATAGTAACACTTGACTCAACATAATATTAAACTACAATTATGTACCACTCGCTCGAAAAGTTCGTTCAGAGCACAAGTAACAAGAAACACTATTTTTATATTAAAAGAGTAGCTATCAGAGTTGGAGCCGTTTGTTCTCTGTAGAAACTTCCGAACCGGTGGTAAATGTTGTGTAATACCGTGACAATTCTAGTGTTTCTATATGTAGCCTAGTTGAATACTGTATTTGAATTTGATTGAATGATTTTTTTTTGTTATAGGTGAAAGAGAATCTTATGATGAATGGGGTAGTCGCTCATCGCTGAGCCAGCATGATGAGGTTAGTATTTTAAATGCTGTATGGGAGTTTAAGTATAAAGAACATAATTTTGAAGATTTAAGATACTGTCTTGTTTTGATTTCATAAATGATGGCACATCCTGGGAGTAGGATGGCTGCTTGCAAGGCTCCTTCTACACTATTATAATATGACCTACAATTATGAATTACAGAATTGAAAGTATTATATATTTTAAAAGATGATTTTCCCCCCTTTTTTGGTAAAAAGTGTGGGACACGTGCGAGTTTCTTACGCCGGTTCTTCTCGCCGGGTTAGTTCCCGAACCGGTGGTAGGCACCATGTAGACTTTCTGAAGGTATTTGATTCAAATTTATTCAGAATAAAAATAAAACAGAAAAAAACAGATGTCCCCCCCCATGTGACCCTTTGTAACATTTTTCTACAAACCCTTTTCACTTTCTCGTCCATTTAAAACACTTTTCAGTTAACCGATTTCGTGGGGCGGTGTTTTTCACAAACTTTTGTGCCTCTGTGCCTACTTTGTATCCTCTCAGGCACCATACGCCATACGCAAGATTTATATGGAGCCTGTGCGGCATCATCCGCACGGAAACGGTTGAAAGAATTATAAAAATAAAAAACTATAACTACTATTTATTGACAAGGAACGCAAATAAAATTACTTCATTTACACAGTAGGTATATAATTAAGCCGATTAGCGGCCTTATCACTAGGAAGCGATATCTTCCAGGCAACCAGGGTAATAGTTAACCAGGGTAATTAATAAGTTATTGAAATACAGATAATGCATTGATAATCTATATTAATATGATGAAGAACTAAAGCTTGTGTTTTTGTTAAATCATAAGGACTAATCTCGGGATCTACTGAACCGATTTAAAAAAATTTTTCATCAATAGAAAGCCACATTATTGCCG
>DWAJ01006800.1:0-10006 GCA_018238005.1 Eurema mandarina | reverse complement strand
CTCTTTAATGCTGGAAAATTATTTAAGTGAATTTAATCCCACAAGAAACTAGCTTTGATAATTTAATCGGTCATTCTTTTGTTTTCATTTGATTCGAAATGTATTGAAAATGCTTTGTTTCATTTAAGAATGGGCAACAAAAAGTATCCGCCGGCTTTTCACTTTTCTATAGCTTTATATATAACTAGCTGTTACCCGCGACTCCGTCCGCGTTTACTTTCATAAAAAATTATTCCCCTGGAAACTGGATAAAAAGTATCCTATGTCCTTCTCCTGGTTCTAAACTACATCCCCACCAATTTTCAGCGAAATCAGTTGAGCCGTTATTAGTGGTCCACGCTTACTACTCATAACATAATGGTTAGTATTTCTAAGGACATGCCATTTTATAAGCTATTTATATAATGGTACCAGCTTGTTGCGAATCGGCCTTATTTTTCAGGTCATACAATTTTTCAGGCAAGTTCTTTCATATAAATGTTATTAAAGTTATTTCAACATAGTTTAAGTCCAACCATGCGTCAACAAGCAGCCCAGAACATGTGAAAAGAAAGCTTACATTCACTAAAAAGTTTATTAAAGTCGTTCATACTAACTAAAAATGTGTAAATGTTATTTCCATATCCATGTCATAGAAAATAGAGTAGGGCAAGAACTATCAAGTGAGCAAACAAGAAAAGTTTAGCAGTGAAATAAGTTTGAAGCGATATAAGTTGAGAGAGCTGATTAGTCTAGTTGAGGGTCATTTTGGAGCGAAAAAACAATCTACGTCATGCGTTACAAAGCTGGAGCTATGAATATAATATGTATTTATTCACAGGAATCTTTTACACTAAACAAATAAATTAAATTTTGGTGGAAAGGGCGGCCTTATCACTTAAAGTGATTTCTTCCAGGTGACCGTAAAATAAAAGAATTAAAATAAAAAAGGAAGGAAGGGTAGGAGGTGAAAAGTGTACGTTTAATTGAAAAAGATATATTATATATTTAATAATTTAGATATATTTAAAGAATAATATTTTAAAGCAATTTACGTCGATGAATTGAAAGCGCACTCGTGTCTATTATGTAGTTTGTGTTGTTCGTAGACAATAGTATCCGTATTTTTGTACGCAATTTCTTATCTACAAGCTCATTGGAATTACTAGAAATATATAAAATAATTGTGATTTCCTTTTCAGACATTAATATACGTAAGCTTACGACATTTAAGTTGTTACAATTTTACAATAGCCCACTAAAAAATCTAAATTCAAGGGAGTAGGTAAAGATAAAGATATTTTAATAGGTTTGTTTACTTAATAAATTTAGCTTAATATCGTTCAATTGTTTATATGTATGTGTGTTGTAAATGCGTGAGTTGTGTAAGTGTTAGTATGTGTCTGTGTGTGTATGTGATTGATAATATCTCTTTCTATTGAAATTGCCATCGAGTAAAAGATATAGCATTACATGGACTTCATGTTTTGCGGTTTTAAATGCCGTATTTATATCACACATTTTCATCGGATTGAATGCATTGCAACAACTATACAAAGGCTATTGTTGAGAGAAAAACAATAAAAACGCATATCAAAGCCGTATACTAAAACTAAATAACGCACTTGAAATATAAATGCATTGCATTATTTATTCGTATTTTAAATAACTTGTAAAATTAATATTATAAAATTTGTACCTATATAATAGGTATATAAATAGTACTTATTTCCTAATTTAGTACACTTTCTTTACAAATTTATTTAGTGTCTAACTACATACTACAGACAAAATTATATCTAAACGTCCCAGACATAGGTCTTTAAGCATGCTCTATCACGTTCTAGAAAATTCAGACGGTCATAATATATAAAATACTGTCTTGGACCTAACACTACCCTTTTACAACTAAACCCAAAGATATTATATAATACATATGTTATACCCATAGAAATCAACCGAAAAAAGAGTTCAGCGGCAGCACCCATACGGGTCAAAATCAGAGAGGTGAGAATCATGCTTCTGACAAAGATTTTCTTAATAAAATAACGTGGTATGGCTAAAATACTTGTTTACAAATGAAGTTTCTGCGCATAATTACAAGGCACTTATCATATTTATTTGTTCACGATAATATTTTATTAGATTTTAAAGTAAAAAGGCCTCAATAGTCATTCCGAGAACGCGTCCTTAAACCACGTTTCATAGTTGAGACAAGTCAAAAATGTTTACAATTAAGACTTAAAATTGTATTTTTTATATATAAGCTTCGAAAATTATTAAATTACGAATATACGTATAAATTAAATAGCTAAAATATATATTTTTCATATTTTGACTATTCAAATGCTGTCTGACGTTTATTAAATCATTCAGTGAACGCGATGGATATCGGTCGATATAATTCAAACAAAACGCGCTAAGTGGCGTTAGCGAGCAACAATGTGAAGTTCACTAGTCAAAGGACAAGACGCGTGTTGTGTTTTTGGAAAAAAATAATTGATTTTATTGGTAAGTACGTTTTTATTTCGTATGTGGGTAGCGTACTTTAATTCCCTATCACTACGGGAACGCTGTTTGGTGATTAGTTTTCCGATAATTTGCATACTTTTTGTTAAATTCTTATAAATATTACAGTTCACGTGTTCCTTACCTCAAAAACCAATATCTAACATAGCGGCATGAAGCGTGATATGAAAATATTCATCGGATAGTCATTCAGGGAACGGTCATTTCGGGAACGTTCTTGTATATGACGGGCGTTCTCGAAATGACGATTAACGGGCAAAATGACGCTTTCTTTGTTTTTAATACATATAACAATGCATTTTTTTTTGTTTTAGGTAACCACTTAGTAATAGTAACATGGAAAATAAAAATGAAGATAAAAAGAAGTCAAAAAAACGATTAAAACAGGACAGTATAGCTTACAAAAAACATCGTGAAAAGGCTAATGCAAGGAAACGCAAGTTTTTAGACAAAATTACATCTGAACAAAGAGAGATGAAGAGACTGAAAGATGGGGAATATTACCAAAGGAAGAAGGCTGAAAATAAAGTTAAGACTGTTAGAGATATGACTGAAAGATAGAAGAGGAAACAAAGTAAGTCGTTGAGAAAAAAATCTCAAAAGTATAGACAGAAAAAAAGATGTTGGCAAAATTTTTAAGTAATAGCCCACCAGATTCTGAAAATGAGATAGAAAGCGATAATCGCTTGTCAAGAAAGAGATCAGGAAGAAAACTGGTTCAAAAAGATAAAGCTCAGGCTTACAGGACTGTTAAAAAACAGAAAGATAAAATACAGAAAATGCAAAGAATTATAGATAAGTTGCGAAAAGAAGTACAGAGAAACAGAAGACGCGAAGAAAGAGTATCCCAAAAGAATGCTGCTACGCCTACTCGCAAAGTTAATGAATTAACAAGAGAATGTTCTGTTACCCCTGAAATTCGTAAACGTCTATTATTTGGCGAAGTTTTGACAACTCAACTAAAAGACACCGTTAAAAAACTACCAAAAAAATTCTAAACAGCGAGAGGCTTTTCAAAAAAAGTGTCGTGGGAACTGTATCAAAAAACATCGTTAAAATTATATGACCAAACAATTTCTACGTAAAAATAAAAATAATGACAACATTTTAATATCTAATCGGAAGCTTGCAACATTTTTAATCACTAATGAGATTCGTGGAGAAATTCATAAGTTTTTGGAGCGGGATATAAACAAAAGAACTTCATTGTCATTTTGGGAACACTCCCATCATTTTCGGGAACATCGCAAAAATGGCAGATTTTTCACTAATGAGTAGGGTTATAGTTAAATCTTGCATACATATTCTAAAATGACCTTTCAACATTTGTATTAATGTCATTAATTGAAAACGTATTGCACAAATGTATACAATAAATTAAAATTTTGAAACGAAATTTACACTTATTGAAAATCTATGGAGAGTAATATAAAAAATAAGTCTTTTTATTATAAAAATATACAAAATGACAGCATTTACTGGAAGAGGGACAGGTTAATTATAATTTCATGACGGTGATTATTAAAAACTTTAGTTATATTATTATTTAAAAAATATTTAAAAGTGTTCCCGAAATGATTTTAGGCCCTGTCATTTTTATTATTAACAGGTATAATTCCTAAAATATATATTTGTGTGCGCGCCTCTTTACAGGAAAGGTTCATGACAAATGACACAACATATTCCACATGTTAATTTTCTTATAAAGAAAACTTAATTTCTCAGATATTTCAAAACCCAAAATGCCGACCTCTCTGATTTTGACCCGTATGTACGTGGCGTCTGGCCACTACCGACTAAAACCCCTCCATGTTCCTTCACACACCTTGACGGATTCTAATAGCCTACTCATATTATAAACGCATCAGTTTGAGAGGACTTATGTAAGAATGGACTTATGAAGAAAGAAATGGATTAGGACACTGAATTACCACAAAATACATTTTATTACCCGGTATTGCCGCCATTACGGGTTTAATTAATTATTGTTACGTGAATGTGTTACAATTTCGAATGGAAACGAACATATCTTGGACGGAGGTCTACCGTCAGGCGTAAATTATACTATATACAAATACCATCATGCTCACATTCGCATAAAAAATACCTTATTTTCTCCTGCAGAGAACTTACGCCACATATGTGAAAACCCTTTAGAACGAAATATGATATATACAAAATTTATATTATAAACTAGCTAGTAACTATTATTAAATTTATTCGAAGCGAGAACAAAGAAATTCTTTAAACACTCTATTTGATATAAACAAAACCTGCAGCAAACATATATCAGTTGTTTTTTTGTGTTGTAAAGCTTAGAGGTATCGCAATATTACTACTTTTAGCATTGCACTGAATTAAAAATATGTTAGACGAAAAATAATGCATTTTTTTACTAAGAGGAGTAAAAGTACTGGCTTGCTTTGTAATGTTATTAAAACTAAATACTAATTAAATGATCATCCAAATAAAGTTAGAATACATCGTTTTTTTTCAAATTGTTATAAAAGTTATTTCAGAATAATTCACTTGCTTAGGATACTCATAAATTAAGCATTCTATGGAATACAAGGATAATTTAGCAATTATTAGTTTAATTATTAGTTATACGATATTGGTATCGTAACAATCTAATGGTCATACTTTCCTTTTTATCTTCCGATTATTTTTGAGTATTATTTGGTGTTGTGTAAGCGAAATTAAACTATTAATAGATTTAGAAATAATTTTATTTTAAAGCAAGATAATATACAGGGTAAAGAGAATAAGATAGAAAGTACAGTCAATTATAAAAGGTGCCTCGTACCCACTTAATGCGTCTTACATCAAATTAATAATAACATAAATTGTTGTATAAAGACAAGAAATAAATGGTTCTTTCATTTCGTTTATTTTGAAGAAAGAAATAACAACATTATATAATAATACAGTAGAAAAGAAATAGTATAAGATGCTTGATAATCCAAAAAGGTACCAAGGGCGCTTAGCTCAGATGTTTGTTTATCCAGTCCAAGTAAGAGTATACTCTAACGAAGACGTCAGGGTACCCTTCAGCGCAGGGAATACCCCATGATACGACACCAACTTGCTTATTTCCAGCCACCAATGGTCCACCGGAATCACCCTAAAACAATAAAATTGATGATATAATTTCTCTATAAGATTGATATTTTACTTTTAAACTGATCAATGACAACTTATTCTACGATATAAATAATAATATATTCTTCTTATTATGTAGTAAAAAGTCAAAAGTCGAGTATGATAAGTATATATAACCAAGAAGAGTGATTCATAAATTTTGTAAATGAAAGAAAAAATAATTTGAATTAAGAAACATTCAAAGGAATACTCTAATTAAGAGTATCTCACCTGGCAAGCGCCCTGATTTCTCGAAATGTATGTACATAGTTGTTTTTTGTTTATCTCCAATTTTATTCTACTTTTTATTTTAGTAAAATCGTCTTGACATTCCTGATACGTTAGTGTAGTTACGTTAAGAACCTGTAACTTATCTGTTCTTCTTTCGTATCGCTGAAATATAAACAAAATTACATATTATATTCTAATACTCCAAACTTCAATTTACGCACTGCGACTGATGTATGATGTACAGTCTTTATCTTTGAGTACCGTGAGTTCCTTGAGGATTGCCTTCATATAACATTTTAAATGGTCCCCTTAAGATTTATTTTTGTTTGCAATCGATGTTATTATGACTGTTTGTTTTCCGAAGAAATAAAAATAAATAAATAAAATAAAATATTATGATGAAAGCCAAATTTAATATTAGCATTCACAAGATGTAAAATATCACTTGGATATATTATTAAAAAAATTAAATACGAAACCACGTCTGATAAGATGATAAATTCAGTTGGAGCAAATTTTTGACATTTACATAATAAGGCATATTAAAATATGCCCAATGATATTATATTTATTATGCCTTATTAAAAATATATTTTTTATCTATTACACTCATATTCTCTAACGCTTTCAATATTTTTTTAAAGGCAATTTACAACTAGTTTTTATTGCTCAACTTACATTAATGTAACCCCATCCAGTGAGCACACAATTTACACCACCAGGCGTATCCTCATCAGTCAAAGCGATTGGAGCAACACGGCTGTTGTAACTGAACTCAGTTTCCACTTGAAGAAGAGCGATGTCATTAACAATTGTTTCATCGTTATAATCTTCATGGTTGATAATCTTGGTCACCTTATGTTTGGATCCTCCAGACGAAATAAGATTGGATCCAACGACGACTGTAATGTCTTTGGGTTGGTCTCTAAAGGTATCAGAATTAAAATTGTTTATTAAAATACGGATTTTATATAACTTAAGGGGCAAACGAGCAGGCGAGCCACCTGATGTAAAGTGGTCATTGCCGTCCATGACCACTTGCGGAGCTTGACTGATCTGGAGTAGGTTGCCGGCCTTTTAGATAGTGTGCTCTCTTCTTGAAGCACCCCAAGTCGTAATGTACAACATGAGAGAGCTAATTCTACAAGGTGGTGGTGTGTGGCAAAATTTTTCTTATATGGCTATTGCATACATTAGATATAATAATGATACGCTTACACGCTTATTTCAACACAACGCCATCGAGTCTCATGTTAAGCAAACTTGTCGCCTATATATTGGTGGTATTCTTTTATATTTCAAAGCAAAACCGTACACATAAAAATACAAATAAATGTAAATTACAAATTTATCCACCGTGGGGATCGAACTCACAACCTTCGACGCAGAAGGTTATGTTTCAGTGCACCGATGGTTATCATAATGTATAACGAGGAATTATTTTAAAAGATAAAAAGTATGGGAAAAGTAAAATGTGCAAATCGCCACCTGGAAAATAACTATTGCAATCTCTTTTTGTTAGTTTTCTTTTCTCCTTTCTTCTATTATCTCTTCCAGGTAGGAAGAGATCAATGTGTTGTGATAAAACCAGTTAAAATTGTTTTACTCTTAAATAACGATATCTGTATTGATTTAAACGAAGTGTATTAAAGAAATACTTACTCAAATGTACAATGGGCTGCTGTCAGCACCCACAGAGGTCTGATGATGGAGCCTCCACAAGCATGGTACTCGTAGCTACCGCTCATCTTCCTCAAAGACACTTGGTATGGATATGCGCCGTCAGGTGCATCTTTTCCACCAACTATATGCTTCTTAATATTGGATGCTATTTTCGAATGCTTAAAGCCTGTAAAGAGCTGATTAATTTTCTGTTCTTCTTTTGATAAATTTCAAAGGCTTCGTAAGAAATTAATCCATTAAAGTTTTTCTGCAAATCTAATTCGAAAGATCAGATGATTATTAAGACTAAAACTTACCATTGGCAGAAAGACAAATTAACGCAGCAGCTAGCAACAGTTGCTGTACACTAACCATGGTGAACACGTGCATAGAAATTAAAACCATTAGTTTTTTCTTTATTTATACGAGTTTTCAAATCTAAAGAGGTAATTGTCATAGTATTTACGACATTGAAATAATAAAGTAACGTTTCCAATAACAATGAAATTATTTGGCTTAATCATAAAGTTTGTATAAAACATTAAAGTTTTGTTTGGTCCTAGTTTGAAGAGGGACTGGTACGCTCCTCTTCTATTTTTGCGGGTCTGAATTTTGTTTACTTGTCAAATAATTATGGTCAGTTATAGACGTAGGCTTCATCAGACTTCCGAATAGTCTGCATTATAGTTGGGACCTCTACTCGCTGCGGTAGGACGGAACACAGTGGGGTTTCGTTGGTTAAATAGCCCTTGTCCGATATATTCCCCCAAGTCCATAGGCATCTATGAATCAATGAGGATTTACCCACTAAAAAAAAGTTTATCAGACCAAAGAAAGGGCAATCATTTTAATCGCTATTAAAAAAACAAAAACGCGGGCTTATGCTTCATTTAAATAATATTTATTAATTTAATTAAATGCTCATTAGTATGTAAATATATTTTATACTGATAAGTAAACGAATACAAAGACATTAGCTGAAAATAACATTATACGAGACGTGTCAGTAAAAGTAATTAAATAAAATATATCTACTAATTATGTATTTTAGTATAAAAGGAAACGCTTATCATTTTTCCAGTAATTACGATACGTTTAAAAACATTATGCAAATAAAAATGTCTAGTTAACTAACTATAAAGTTATATATACTATAGGACTTGTATGTGAATTAAAATAAGCAAAATTGAACTCTAAATGTGGACACATAAGGTAATATAATATATAAGTGTATTATGATATTGTATGTTATTACTAGCTGGCCCGGCGATCTTCATGATGGACGTATGCTAACTATGCTATCCTACTATTTATCCTACTAATATTATAAATGTGAAAGTTTGTGAGAATGTATGTATGGATGTATGTCTGTTATTCTTTCATGCAGAAACGGCTAAACCGATTTAGTTGAAATTTGGTGTGTAGATAGGTAATACCCTCGATAAACATATAGGATACTTTCATCCCGGTGTTTCCCTGGGAACGGGAACTACGCAGGTAAAGCCGCGAGAAACAGCTAGTAAACTAAAACGTAGGGTGTACCTAATTTTTTCTCTGTGTAGGAACCAAGTTTGTACTTTAAGAAATATAAAAAATATTGAAATCAGTTCAGCTGTTAGAGTTATGCAATACATTTTTAATACTGGCTGCCATTTGTAAGCAAATAATTTAACCTATCCATATTTTTTTGACTAAATTCACATCCCATAAAAATATGTGTATAACTAGCTGTGCCAGCGACTTCCCCCGCGTAGAAAAGTGACTTTGGGCAGCATTTTTGAAAATTCCTAACCCGCGTCAACAAACGTCCAGCAAGTTCAACGTGATTCTTTAAATTGCCATAACATTTTTATTTATCAACCGATTGACATTAATTAAAGACTAAATGTTAAGTTAAGCTTACCACAATATATTATTGAAAGCCCTATCTAGATAGGATAAGCCGTTTCTGAGATTAACGTGCACAAACAAACAGACAAACAGACAAAAATTCCAAAAATCATTGTTTTGGGTTCTATTGCTTTAATAAAGGTCCCCTATAATATTTTTTCTCATATATCTTCATTGTACAGACAGCGACTCGTTACGTTTTTATTATATGTATATAGATTCTCTCTTAAATATAAATAAATTTTAATACAACATCAAAAAATTCTAAACAGTATGCTTTGAAATGTTTTCAGTTCAAAGATTTATCGAAACTACGTCTTCGCGATGCGTAATTCAATCAGTTTGAGTATGAGATTAAAATTATGTTATAGCAACCATATCTACGTTTTTAGCTGACGTTTTGTTGAGTTAACTTTTTAACGTGATGTATAAATTTCCTTAGGTTTAAATGTCAACAAAATAATATGTTTTTGTTTACATAGACTTAAAAACATGTAGATATAACATTACTATGTTAATTTATTACAAATTCAAAGATGTTACATATGTTTGAAATACAGATAACTGCAAATAA
>DWAJ01006799.1:0-10008 GCA_018238005.1 Eurema mandarina | reverse complement strand
AACCCCCGACACAAAAAGAAGGGTGTTATAAGTATGACGTGTCTGTCTGTCTGTCTGTCTGTGGCATCATAGCTCCCGAACGAATGAACCGATTTCAATTTAGTTTTTTTTTTTATTACAGGTGTTTTACGGGCGAGTGTTCTTAGATATGTTTAATGAAAATCGATTCAGCCGTTTAAAAGTTATGGGGTGTTAAAGTGGGGAAGAAAAACCGAATGTCTGCAAATATGCTCATGTGGGGTATCAAATGAAAGGTTATGAATTGTACAACACAAAAAACAACAGTCGGGGGTTTTTAAAAATTTCTTATTTCTAAATTTTTTATTCACTTCTGTGACGCTGTTAGACGCTATTTCTGGAAGAAAAAGCCTACTTAAGGATATTATTTATAACTGCGCTATTTGGTTGCTTATTTTTCTTATTCAAATACTTATAAATAAATTAGACGCGTGCAAAAATGAATTTCATTGAAATCACAAGACATTCTTTCGACATCGATCTTAATTAATTATTATTGCGACATACAGTCTGTAAAACGTTTGCGTAAGATCTAATTATAACACAAAGGAAGACAAACACTGTTTAATTATTTTAAGACAATATGTCGTGTGTAAATGCGCGCGAATTTTTGCCAAATAGGTTAGCCAATTACGACGTTACCGTAATGCGTTCCGATTCACTTCTAAAACGTAATGTAAATCCTATCCTATCGTTAACCTAATGTTATTAAATATGAGTTGTGAGTGTGAGTGAGTGAGAGGTTAATATAATTTATTATGACACAGTGGAAATTTGCGAATTAGGTATACTCATTTTATGTGACTGAAGCGCATTTGCTTTTTATGGGTCCCTCGAATGTGAAAGTTTGTAAGAATATAATATGACGTATGGTATATGTTTGCTATTCTTTCACACAAAAACGGCTTAACAAATTTTGTTAAAATTTGGTATGTAGATAGGTGGTACCCTGGATTAACACATAGGATACTTTATATCCCGATATTGTTTCAGGAACGGGAACAACGGGGGTAAAACCGCGGGGCACTGCTAGTATTTTATAAATTGTTTGAATTGAATAGGCTGCAAAAGTACTAAGTACACAAATTCGTACAAGATTAGGAGTTGGGCTTAATAGCAAAGTTCCGGGTAGCACTGCATTGGCTATGGGCTGGCGTAACTTATACCATCAGGAGTGCGTCCAGCTCGTCTCCCCTCTTCATATTATTTTAAAAATAAAGATATAGTTGTGAGCTATGCGATGAACATAGGCATTTATAATGCAAATAAAAGCTTTAATAATAAGTGGAAATAAATTTATATACGTTAAATATACGTTTTCGCATTTAAAGCGCATTTTCTGTTAAAACGGCCCTCCTCTTTTAAGACTAAACGGCTGAGACAAAAAATTTAAAAAGAAATTATTGCACTAATCACCGTCTATTAAATAATTTAATACCTTATTCTTAATAAAAAATCATTACAGTACTTTATTCATAACGTGATTTAAAACACATTTGAATTTTTAACAAATCAATTTCGTTTCTATACTTGTTTATAATGGACTAGCTGACCCGTGCCCACTTCGTTGGGCATAATGTTAACAATCCTTTTTTATATAGCCTATGGGCTATGACACTCAGAATAATGTGGCTTTCTATTGGTGAAATAATTTTTAAAATCGGTTCAATAGATCCCTTACAATTTAACAATCACACAAACTTTACTTCTTTATAATATCAGTATGGATTTAAAAATAGCATAGATTAAAACATGTATGACATACTATCGGATGTTTATTATTGTGCAATGCATGCATTTAAGATCTAAAACGCATCGGTGAACTCGCACAAAAATAACATCGCTCGGTGGCTGGCAACATTGAGCTTACGGAATCTGTGGAGCTGTCATTCGTTATTTATATTTTAAATCTGAATCTTAAGGCACCTAAGGCATTTAATCGACCTAAAAAAGGGAGGGATGCTATGGAAAGCACCACCACATTTGGAGAGACCACATGGATGTGGTCCATATGAGAACCAATTAATTTTCTATTTCGCCATCGTTCAAAGTCGTTTTTATTTTGTTAAATATATTTTTTTTAATAAAAATAGTTATCCTATCTTACTTATACCTTTAAAGTATGACCATAAAAAGCAAAACAAACAAACATTCAGAGTTACTCGCTACTAAAATATAGAAAGAGGGATACAAGTTACAAATCCATTAACCATTATTTTTGCACTGTATAATTGAATGTTTTTGTTTAAATACATTGTCAGAGTATATAATATTATTATACAATAATTGTAAAACTTTATCAGAATCAAACATAACTTGAAAATGGTTTTAAAAATAATGTTACATTAATTTTTGTTTAAAAATCAGCTCTATGCATTCTGTTTTAAGCTAGCCAGTGCTGAACGAATAAATCGCTGCAGTGTGTTACTGTCCGCTATTACAAGCGAAAGGTTGTGACAAAAAAAGAAACATTACTAATAAAAACTCTTTAGACAAAAAACTGTTAATAAGAATATATAAAAACTCCTTGGAAGAAAAGTGCGCGATTAACAAACGTCAACATCAAAAAGATAAAAGAAAAAAAGACATTCCAAATTTGAAGTAACGTATAGCTAAAGTGAGTGATCGTGTTTCGCTGTGTTGTCATCTTTACGAAATTTCCCAGAAAGTGTGTAAAAAATATTTTTATCTATTATAAGCTAAGGAAAGCAGATTTCTAAATAGTTTGATTGTTATTTGTGCTTTTCAATAACAATTATGTTATACAGGACTGGTTTTAGTTCTTTACAAAATTGTAATGAGTTTTTATTTTTATTTTTAGTGAGTTTAAAAAAATCCATATTTACTTGTTACCTATTACAATTTTAAAACTAAAAAATTAATAGGTATCTACTTATATAACTGAGTTACTTATACCTCGCGATAAGCTTTTATAATATCCATACTAATATTATAAATGGGAAAATGTGTCTGTCTGTATGTTTGTCTTTCTTCCACGGCAAAACGGCTGGACCGATTAAGTTAAAATTTGGTATGTAGATAGATGATACCCTGGATTAGAACATAGGATACTTTTATCCCGGTATTGCCCCGGGAACGGGAACTGCGCGGGTAAAACCGCGGGGAGCGGCTAGTAGCATATATAGATTGTGTCAAATGAGTTAATTTTAAAATGACGTCAAAGGTTACTAGAACAAGTTTTAGTTTAAAAGGCTTATTTAATAAAAGTTTTTTTTTTAATAGAATGAATGCCATGCTATGCGAACAAAAGCTACTAGGGTAAAACTAGATGTCATAAAAATCTACACTAATAAAGGCGAAGGCTTGCGAGTATGTTTGTTATTTCTTCACGTCGAAACGGGTAGAGCTATTTTAATAAAATTAAGTATGAAGCTGGCATTCTGAATAAATGCATAGGGCTACGTTTTACTGCATTTAAAATAAACAATTTACCCTAATAAACCGCGAGCACAGATAGTATAACTATAATATAAAAATAAATGGCAAAATGTGTTGGTAAGCGCATAACTCTATAATAGCTGAACGATTTACATATTTTTTTTTAGGAATACTCCTTGATGTATGAGGATAGTTTTTAAGCAAAAGTGGTAGGTGTAGGATATAAGTTTTTCGGTTAGGATTAGTACATCATGATTGGTGAACGAAGTTGCGCTGGGACAGCTAGTAAAATATAAAAAATACACCTTCAATTGTTATTTAACACTCGTTACAATTTTACCGTCACGGCCATATTTTTAAGCCCCAATGACCGCGTACATCTTTCATCTACAGCTGTTACTTTGGCAACCTGTCAAAATAACGAGCTAATAAATAGAAATTAAATACGTAATAATTTGCAGCGACTAATTGTTTTGTTATACGATCTACTAAATGGCTATTAACTTGCTATTAATCTGTTGGTTTTGTATTAATTGTAAAACGCACGAACTAACGCATGAATTTGAAATACGAATGACCCAAGGACGAGCCAGCATTAGAAATACATAAACCACCGACAAAACGCCTACAAACGACCTGATGACCTTAAAGACATAAACCGCAACCTAACCTTTCAAACAAAAAAAGCGCATTAAAGTCGGATCATGGAGTTAAAAATAAAAATTATAATTATTCCGTCTCTTAGATAATATGAAAATATTATATGTTTTTTTTGTGCTTGGACAAAGTAGCAAAAGACTACTTAGATATACCGAATTAAAGTTAATCGGGGCTAATGACGTCACACCTTAGTTGAAAACGTGCGTAGCTGACTTTCAAATCAATAATCAAAAATCTTTCAAACCTTAAGCTTTCGAATGAGAAAATAGCTTTAAAATACGTATGTATTATTTTTCATTCAGCTTTCCGATGGACAATTATAATGGGAAAAAAATTTTTTAGCCATTCCAATGTAACTAACTTGTTTAAAATGTTTTGAGTTAGTAAATGTTTTATTTAACATGATGCCTTCAGTATAGCATTTACCGCCTACTCTTGTTATAACCATCCTTTCAAATAAGTAAGCAAGTAAATTTTGAGCAGTGTGATGATAGTAGGAATATTTCTTGCATTTTATCTTCTGATTCAAAAGAAGGGTGTTTGTGTATAATACAGCTGTAGTACATAAGGAGCAGCTAGTACATTCATATAATACGTAACAATTTAATCGCAGCTGGCAGCACAAGCGACATTTACCGCTCGCCAGTGCGGTATATCTGAACACTGACCCAAATACTAATTCACGTCGATGTAATCAATCAGTTCCTCGTTTTTAGCATTGTTTAATGCTAAGCTAGGTTTTAAACCTAGATCCATAAAATAATAATATTTAGAATCGTAATATGAGCATGCAAAGTGAAGCCATTTCACAGTAGACAATTTTGTCTGCTAACATAGATCGTCGCCGCAGTACATCGCATCAAAATTCGTATGCTTTTCGTAGATTTAAAATTTTCCACATTTATAGGGTAAAATATAGTAGCAACTTTATCGATGGGCTTACGTACGTGTCATCGAGTATTTAAAGAACGTGCTTTTGACACTTACATATTATATGCAGTTTTGGCTTCACTTACGACGGACCGATTATAATTAAGGCAAAGAGAATGTAATCACTACTGTATTAAGGGACTATCAGTCTATGTAGTAGACGTATAACGCATAGACTGCCTAGATCTTTGTACAAAAGCCTTTACGATTTTACCTACATAAGCAAGTACTTTAATGAAATTGAAATTTTTAAATTGTTCAAAAGTATATATAAGCGATACGTATTTCTATTTATTTCAGTTAAATACACTTGTAAATATTTAATAAATCTGGGAAATTTTGTAAATAAAGTGGCAGCACAGTTAACATTCTTTAAAATATATTTAGAATAGTATACAGCCAATCTGAATCAATAATCAATAATTACATAATCATCATTTAATTAAAATTTTATAATATTGTTATAAAAAATCAAATTTAACAGATCTACCTACCGCCATATTTAATGTCAACGTCAAAATTGGCGGTATTTTGCAATGAGTGAGGTTCGTTCGGAAAGCGATTCGGAGTGTTCAAGTGAGGAAGACGTCGACTCTGGGATAGCTGAGGAGCAACGCCGGGATATAGACTGTATGGATCTGTCCGAGTTCTTTAGTTACTGGTGAGTTTTTTTTTTTTATTTCAATTCCTATTGTGTTTTGCTAGCCAGTGGTACCATGGTTAGAATAAAGAAAGACTGTCGTTTTTTTTATTTTTAAAATAACGAGTAGATAGTAGAGAGAGACAGCCAGTCCAGCTGAATTTAACAAAATAGTTCTTATATTGACATATCATCTATGTAGTATTATTATTATTTTTTAATTTCAAGATAGGGTTCAGTAATAATGAAAAGAAAGATAATTATAGTGACGTCACCAATTTTATTGCATTATGAAAATTTTGAACACGTAAAGAAAGATAATACTTATATTTAACAATATTTAATAAAAAATACTGCATCCTGCCACTTACTTTGTATAACACGCGACATACTTGCCAGTATAAAAAAATAAACATTATAAAGTTAAAAAATTAAAACAAACTTCGTAATAACTCCAACAATTTTTTTTATACCTATAATCCTTTATCGGATGAGCAACTGTCTATAATTAAAATCAGTTATTATTTATCGGGAACTGATAAAATAGATAGTATACATACTAACATACACTATGTAAGACAGCCATAATCCTTACGTTTAAAAAATATATCTTATCGTAATAATATTTAAATAACTTGTCACATTGTTTGTCCGCGATTGACTCCTAAACTACTGAACCGATTTTAATTTAAATTTCCACACCGTGTGCAGTTTGATCCAACTTAAAAGATAGGATAGCTTACATCCCGGTATTGCCCCGGGAACGGGAACTATGTCGGTAAAACCGCGGGACACAGCTAGTATTCATATATTTTATGATTCATAGTTACAGTTATTCGCAGAGTCGATCAAAAGTTCTATAAATCATTAGATTAAAACCTTTATTAATTAATTTGAGAAAAATTAATATATTATACAGAAATATTGTTTATAAACTCAAAAAAGTAACATAAAGTATACGCAATTTATTAGATGGATAATAGTTAACTCTTTAACGTTCCTTTCAATTATTTGCTACACTAACCCCGCCTCCATAATCATTATCTGCCACGTTGACCCCTCCTCCATAATCATTGTCAGCCACGTTGACCCCTCCTCCATAATCATTGTCAGCCACGTTGACCCCACCTCTATAATCATTGTCAGCCACGTTCACCCCACCTCCATAATCATTATCTGCTACGTTTACCCCACCGCCATAATCATTATCTGCTACGGTTACCCCACCTCCATAATCATTGTCTGCTACGTTGACCCCTCCTCCATAGCCATTATCCGCTACATTGACACCCTGAAATTTGTAATTATTTTTAAAGAACATCTCAAGTTTTAATCAGCCTCCTTAGAAAACCCGGACACGCTCTTGGCCAATTAGTTTAAAATCTCATAAATGACAATGCTTATAATACGGTAAGATAATAACTATTTATATATTTTGTTTATTATACAAATAAACCTTCCTCTTAAATCACTCTATCTATTATAAAAACCGCATGAAAATCGGTTGCGCAGTTGTAAAGATTTAAGCATACATAGAGACAGACGGCCAAATACTCATATGCAAATTAAATTTAAGCACGCTTTAAGACTCGTAATTTCTACATAATTGTATGGCGAACTGTCAAATCGCACCGGTTTAAGTTGTACTTAACTTTAAGATAAAGTTAAAAACTTAAAAAAAAAGTATATATTTAAAAATGTAACTAATTAAAAAAAAATGTAACTAGATATTTATTGTATAAGTTTTAAACAAAATTTTTGTGGAACTGGAAATAAAGGGCTATATTATTATTATTATTATATTATAGCTTTAATTTGCTTTTCAGTATTCCAGCAAGAGAGAAGAAAGCGACTACGTTTTATACTATGTAATAAATAATGACGCTAAGACTTACACTGGAGTCAGTCACTTGAACACCACTCATGTTACTTGTATGTAAAAACTTTGTACAAACAAAACTGATTTTACGTGTCCTGAATACAAAAATTCTATGTAAAAGATAAGATAGCAACTGTCATTGATGATAATAAAATATCATTTACATAGACGTATAACGCATAGACTGATAGTCCTTTAATTATAATCGGTCCGCCGTAAGTGAAGCCAGATTTCTATATATCGTACATCTAGTTCTATAAAGTTATAGATGTTTTTATCATTAATTAATTAACTTTAAAAAAAAAAAAAAACCGACTTCATGATAATACCTTTTCAACAAAAAAATAATCGTTCAAATTGGTTTATAATCGGTGGAGATATTGCGTATAAAAAAGTTCATCCCCAATTTTCCACCCTTGGGGGTGTTTTTTTATTTTTAAACTTAAATGGGACCGCCCTTGACGTATTACCTATACGACGAAAAAAGATTTGTTCAAATCGATTCATAATTGGCGGAGTTATCGCGTAACAAACATAGAAAAAAACAAACGGATCGAATTGAGAACCTCCTCCTTTTTGAAAAGTCAGTTGAAAATTTTTCACTAGAGCGTATTAAAGATTTTTTTTTGTCATAACTTTGCACTGAATGCTATAATGACAGTGGTATTCTCTAACGTATAGTTGAATTAAAAAATATATTTTTAAGCACTCAATGCATTCATATGGACATGACAACCGCTTGGCGCAGTGGTAGCACAACTGCTTTCTGCGCGAAGGGTCGTGGGTTCGATCCCCACACCGGATAAATATATTTGTAATATCACATTTGTATTTTTCTGGGGTCTGGGTGTTGCTATGTATTGTATGTATGTATTTACAAAAAAAAGTATGTATATATAATTTATTCCGTTATCTAGTTGCCATAACACAAGCTTTCTGCTTAGCTTGGAACTAGATGGCGCTGTGTATAAATGTCCTGAAATATTATTATATTATTATTATTATATCCCCATGTATGCTTAAATCTTTAAAACTATACAACCGATTTGCATGCTGCTTTTCAAAATGGAGTGATTTAAGAAAAAGTTTAATATGTATATAATACAAGCAAAATATATGCGAGCGAAGCTGAATCTGAACGCTAGTATCACACAGAATAGTTATAAAATTTTTAGTATGTTTCTTAGTATTGTGAAAATTTTTTACAAATATATTTTTCCAGTGTGGGAATCGAACCCACCACCCTTCGCGCAGAAAGCAGTCGTGCTACCACTGCGCCAAGCGGTCGTCAAAATTTTTCCAAATATAAAACTAAATTTAAGTTTTTCAACTAATTAAGAATATCCAAAACCCTTACTTTCTCCTCCTTTCTCATCTTGCGTCGTATCTTCTTCTCTTCGGGCGCGAGCGAGTCCAACTCGGGGTCGGTGAGCGTGTCCTCCGAGTCCTCTGAGATCTCCTCCTCTTCTTCTTCTTCTGCTTCGATTTCTGGAAGGAAATATTATTTTTAAAGAAAGGAACTTCGTTCTAAAAAGATAAGCTAAGAATAATATAATAATACCACTTAGTTAAACAACATTATTTATTACTTTAACTTTCATACTCTATTATATTTTTCTGGAAGTAACTATATATATGTATATGTGTATGTATGTATATGTGTATATATATGTGTGTATGTATGTGTATCTATATTTATAAAGTGCACCACCCACTTTATTACAATTTATTGTTCAGCTTTTCTGTACTACTGGTTGCCTGTAAGAAATCACTAATAGTGATAAGGCCGCCAATTGTCAAAGCATTTTTATGCTGTAAATTTATTTTTTTTTTTACTTTAAGGTTTATTTCTTTTGACAATAAAGAATTTTTATTATTATTATTATTATAAACTAAAGGCTAGAAGTCTAGACTAGAGAAAGGCTAGACGAATTAGGACCAAAAGCTGTAAGGACACTTCTTGCAATAGTTGTAAGTAAATAGTTGTAATTATACACTTAAAGCAAAGCTTGCGTTACAATCCATTTTATTTTAATAAAGAAATACTAAAACAAGCTTTACTTAGCGTGAAACTTCCTCCTCCTCCTGTAATTGAGCAGGAGATAGTTACACACTGAGAAAAGCTTGTGTTACAATTTAAATAAAAAAACTTTAACACGCTTTGCCGAGCGTGGAACTACATGAAAAAAAAAATAAAAAAACCGACTCACCCAGAGCAGACTCTTCGAGTTGTTTTTTGAGCTGATCGATCTCTTGTTGGAATCTGTAGAGAAATTATATTTTAAACTTTTTAACTACTAGCTGTGGCCCGCGACTCCGTCCGCGTGGACTTTCATATAAACTTTGACCCCCTCGTCCCCCCTTATAACCTTTTTATCTCAGGCTCTAGACCATCTGTCTACCAAATTTCATTACAATCGGTTCAGAGGTTTGTCCATGAAAGCGTAAAATTATAAAAAGTTTCAACCCCTCGCGCAACCTT
>DWAJ01006798.1:0-10009 GCA_018238005.1 Eurema mandarina | reverse complement strand
GCCTTCCTCGATAAATGGTCAATTCAATAAAAAAAGAATTTTTCAATTCGAACCAGTAGATCCTGAGATTAGCGCGTTCAAACAAACAAACAAACAAACAAACAAACTCTTCAGCTTTATATATTAATAACGCCTATAATATATACCTACTTGTAGCATTTTTCCTATGTAATAAAATAAATACGTATCCAATAATGCTTTTGATACAAAGTCCAACAAAAAGATACTAGTTACCACAATCTTCGATAAGATTTAAAACTATTTAAATAAACTACAATTGCAATTTTACACTATCGACTCGATAATCGATTCCGACTGACAATTTTGACAGCTGCAATCGATTTAACTTATCGAGAAATCGCTATGATTTATCTGATGTGAACGGGTCACATTTATAAATAATTGTGTAATATAATAGCCACTTTGTAGTGTTCTGTAGACAGTTTATAATATTAATATTATTTTCTCTGGCTTTTAAATGATAAAAGTAATAGAAACGATAATATGAAAATGAAAAATGTTTTCTTTTTTTATTTTTTAATATTTATTTCATCACATATTACATAAAGAGCTGTTGCCCGCAACCGTCCGCGTGGACAACTTTGACCTCCCCTTCCCCCTTTATAACCTTTTTTTCCAGTTAAAAGTAGCCTATGTTTCATCTCAGATTCTAGACCATCAGTATACCAAATTTCAATCCAATCGGTTCAGTACTTATGGCGTGAAAGCGTAACAGACAGACAGACAGAGTTACTTTCGCATTTATAATTTTGGAAGGGTGTAAAATAAAGTGTACTCTAAAGTCGATACCTAATTGTCAGATTAAGAAGATTTAAAATCCGTGTTCTACCTGTAGTCATAAGTAACCTGTTACATGTATAGTTATTACACACTCCAGGCGACCCATATGGTTTGTTTTATAGTCAATAATTAATAATTAAACACGTATAAATATATTTTAGGAAAACATAATGTTGTAATATTATTTTTATAGCAATAAATTATAATTAAAAAAAGAATATAATTTATGCAGTTTTAGTGCCTCAGACCACAGCTTTTGCCTAGCGTCCCACATATATGTGAATTGTGAATTATTTAATAGGTATATTCTTTGTAACATTTATTAATTATGTATAATATATTTTAAAACATTTTTCTTAAGAACCCACAAATCGCGATACTTCATCACGATAGAATTCTATCAGTGTAAACATTACACAAGTCGCAGCACATGATGTATCGATTACAATAAATCAAATTGTCAAGCAACTCGATACTCGATTAGATCGATGCAACGATCGTTTCCCGCAAATCGATTCACTCCATATTCGTCGATTATTCTTACCGATACTTCATTCGGAGCGATTCGATTACGATCTGGTTTAAATTTAATTTTGGAGTGGATTATTGTTCCTATATAGATTTAACAGTTGTTTGTTTTTTATCCAGTATTTTTTACATACAAAAAAAATATATATTAGAATTTATATTGTTTTCTCTACCTTCTATACATATGTGAAGAGATGTCTTATTTAGTACAACGTTTATCCATTTTAATGTCTTAATTATTAATGAAGAAAAATTACGTCGCTCATCTTAAATAAATCACTCAGAACATTCACGAAGCGTAGTATAGAAATAACATTAATATCACACAAAGACATTATATAAAGTATTAAATGGAAACGGAAAACCTCGTTAACTCGATTTTCGCGAATCAAAACCACTATCAAATATCAGTAGACTTTTATGGCGACCAGCTTTTTTATTTGACATTTTATACAAGTTTATTCAAACAGCGATACGATCGCTGACGTTATCTTTCAATGCAACGTTACCGCGAGCTCGGAGGCGATAGTATCTCGAGGCAGCCATTGCTAGTTAAACCGATGATAAGGGATCGGTCTCTGTGCGAGTGTGTGTGTGTGTGTGCACGGCGCGGCTGTGTGCGGGGAGGGGCGCCGTAGCCAGCCAGTCACTCAAAACACGCGGCAAAAGAATGACGTCGGAGATGTCTGTGCTTTTGGGGAGTAATTTTTGATTTGAGGCAAGTGCTCGTGCGACGGTTGTGATGTTATTGTGGCTGCGGTACCTGAAGCAGCTGGAACTGGCTTGCGCTAGTGTGGCCGAGCGGCCGCCAGGCGGCGCGCGAGACGTCAAAACAATGTGTATGTCTATTTGTTTACAAGCTGATGCTAATTTTTTGTTGCTGATTGGAATTGTTGATCGTAATATACTGTTAAAGACTTATTGAGCGTAATGTTTAGAAGTAAAAGTGCAAGGTTTTATATGTTTACAACTCTTAATATAGCTTTATGTAGTGTTGAATTTTAATATTTTTTATCATATGATATAAACATTTCTAGTTAATATGTTAGATAAGTACGATCATAACGAACACGGAATTAAGTGCAAACTTTCCCAACATACTTATCTTAGAGCGATGTTTATCATTTTCAGTGAATTATAAAGCCAACGTATTTGTAGGTTTATCACTAAATCTTTAAGTCAACATTCATTGAGCATTACACGAAATAATATGTGTTTCACCGTACATAATATGCATGATACGTATCTATACATTTTTAATCTGTACCCGAGATCGTATTTATGGAGAGTGACAGGAGTGACAGGCGCGAATTACGACATTCTGCTGGAATTCCGCGCGCGTGTGGTTCGTTGGCTATTTTGACAGCGAGCGTCAATGTCAAATGTCAAATATGACGTGAGAGTCGTTTCGAAATGTTCGTAATTTATTTTATGCTAAGTACATTTTAGCCTTCAGGGTGTTAAATAAGATTAAATCTATTTATAGTGATAAACACGGATTAAATAGATTCTACGTACTTATTTACTATTTTTTATTATATTATATCACGGATCTTAATTTCTTTTGCCAACAAAAAATTTATAACAGCGCAATTAGTAACTTATTTTGCATCGCTGATTTCGTGATGAACAACTTTTTGCGACATTTAATGTAGATCGTTATCTTTTAAAATCTTTGTACCTAATTAATATTAAAGAGTTATAAGACTGAAATATTTTAATAGTTAAATATCAAAGATTACATTACATTAGTCACGAAACTATAATGCCATAGATAATAATCCTTTCATAGACTATAGACTTAAACAAACAACATTATACACAGAAAGCGATAAAAAATGACATGTGCGCGAATGAATGGGGTCTAGGGAGGATCTGATAACGGGGGTGGCGTTATCTCGGGGAGATTTCACGTTCATTATCAACTGCGCATTGTTGTATGCGGGTAAAAAGTTACCCCTTGTGAGACAAGCGGTGGCGGGAGAATGAGTTCGAATTTTGAATGTGAATGGTTGACGGGAAAAAAGGCGGGAAATGTTGTGTGACTGACGGTTGTCACTTTTTATTTAAGCGGGAGTAATTGTTGCCAAATTATTGAGAAGTGAAAATGTTTTTAATATTTTTTTTTTAATCTGTAGTTTCTTAACAAGGAAAAGTCTTAAGCAATGGCAAGGATTTTTAATACCATGTTCAATGAAATAAGAACACAACTCGAACGTTGGAGCGATACGATCAATGTCCACCTCGAAATCAAAAGCAAATAATAACTTATGTCGAAAAACGAATGTCGATTTTCACCTGCATTGTATTCATAATGTAAAAAAGCGATATTTATTTTCGGACGTCAAGTCAAGTTAAGTTTATTACAAAAAAATCTGGAGATCAGATAGTGCTGAGGCATGGCGCTGGCGATACGAGCGGGCGATAACGCTACGATTCCCGACCGATGTTTCCGACTGATAACCACGTGTTTTGGGAGTGAACCCCCTCCGTGAACAATAGAGTGTTCTAGAACCAGGGCTAGAATGAGTTACCAAGGTTATGTGTTTAAGGACAACATTTAATGACTATTGAAAAAAATAGAATGTTCTAGACTCAAGGTTAGGGTAACAAATTCTTTGAAGGGCAGAATTTAACGGCTATGAAATAAAATACCTACGTAATAATAATATAATGATCTAGACTCAGGGTTAAGGTTAATATTGGGTCTAAGTATACAATACTGTTAAGGTAAGCCTTACCAAAATAGCTTACAAAACTAAGATAGTTTTAATAGCAATCATGTACTTTGTATACAGCTTTATTGCAATTAAAATACCATTAAAGCTACAAACATAAACATATGCTAAATACACACACAAACAAACTATTGAAATTTAAATATTCTATATATTGATACCTACCATACACGTGGCCTTATCAGTAGAGATTAAACAACTAATTAATATTAATCAAAGGCTCCTAAGATCAACCGGTGATCTGTACTTAATTAATTCTTAATATATACTATGAAGATTCAAAAGTGTTACTACATAATATGTAGCCCTTCTTTTTCCTCCAGGGTGGAATGTCTGTCTATGTCTGTGATGTCTTGTCAACTTTATGACGGGGTCCTAGGTCCCTAGATATTGGTTGGTAAAATTCTGACAATACGTATGAGTATTTCCCAAATAAAAAAAACTTTAAGATTTTTTCTTCGATTGCCAGTTATATCAAATTTAATGCTTAAAAACTCAATAAAGGACAGTATCAACTAACGCGAGCTTATAATTAACTATATACAATACAAGCAAGCGTTATCTTATCTTCAGGCAGACGGAAATGGCAACATTATTTCGATGGTAGATACGTTCAAGTAAATTGCCAAGAACATCGTTAAAATTAACTGAATTTTAATTTAAATACCGCGTAGATAGTGGCAACACCGGGTAATTCAGATAGGCGTTATTGTTTTTAGATATTGTTGAAACTAGTTTGTATGTGTATAATGAGGTGATTTATTTATTTGGTCGACTGATAGGCAGAAGAATTTTGGCTATAGTTTTATTTAACCGACTTCAAAAAAGAGAAAGGTTTCTCAATTTGACGGTATGTTTTTTTAAATCTATTATAGCTGTGACTTATGACGCTTACTAGGCATTTTATAATATCAATAATCTGGATCTATTTCGAAAAAATTTAATTCTATATTATTGTATACAATGTACTTGTACTCTTTATCTAATAAAAAAGCTTATATTAAAAGGTTGCATTAAGAAACTTCCTCTTTTTTTAAGTCGGTTGTAAGAGCGACTCTTACCAACAACAACTTTAGGAACCGCTGGTCTAAGTTTTTCATATGTGACGATTTAATACCATGACGAGTTAAGTTGTAACCCCGTTTAAATAAAAGTGTTTTTTTTCTAATTCAACACGATATTAAACCTATATTTTCATATCAAAAAATCTAAATAAAATTAAGAGATTAAATCTCCGAAGCTTGCTCCAATTTACGTTCGCTCTTTCGTCAGTGGGATGGTCGGGTCACGAATTTAATTGATTTGGGCCCAGGGCGGAGCCGGTGAAAGGTCGCCTGTTCGATGCTTGACGTGCGCTGTGACGTCATAGTTATAGTGCAGTCTTTTTGCGGAAGTTTCAGGTCATATAATTCTTTTTAAAGAGCTAAAATAAAATATATTCTATTATATTTTTGGTGAAATGGCAGTGCTGTAAAATAATATATAATGCTAAATTGTAAAAAGGCGGAAAAAATGACAACATCACAAGACATTTGACAGTCTTTTTTTTGTTTTAAATTTTGTTTTGTATGTTTAAAGATAAAGAAAGAGTCGCAGTCTAAAATTAATTGGTTAACCAATTTTTTTACTCATGAAGGACAAGAAATAAAATGATAATAAGTGTAGGTATATTTAAAAAGCTTTTTTAAATAGAGAAAAATACTACGAATAAGTACAGTCCACTACAAAGCTCCTTAACATAATATATTTCATCGGTTTCCGCAACCACTGTCCTTTGAAATTTCTTAACAATATTTTTTTTCCTTTTCTTAAACATTTATTTAAAGAATAATTTAGCATAAGATATTTCGTAATATTGAATGCGATAATTAATACGTTTATACCAGACCTAATCTATCAAAGCACATATCGTTAATTTATTTAAACATTAGACTTTATTATTAATTTCCGACGACATAGTTAGAGGCAGTTAGATACTGCTATCGTTATAAGCGCATAAAAATTCTAGCAACCCAAATAACTGTAAATGTTGTTATCACCATACGGGTCCTATCGGCACCGATAAGCGTATCCTTATTTGATGGGAGAATTACGTAAAACACTAGCTGATATACAGGAATGCGATTATTAATGATATTATATAAAACATACTAGCTGTGTCCCGCGGTTTTACCCGCGTACTTCCCGTTCCCAGGGCAATACCGGGATGTAAGCTAGCCTATCTTTTAAGTTGGATCAAACTGCACATGGTGTGCGAATTTTGTTATAATCGGTTAAGTAGTTTAGGAGTCCATTGAGGACAAACATTGTGACACGAGATTTATATATATTAAGATGGTATACCCATACAAATCAACCGAAAAGTGATCCGCACAGCGGCAGCACACATATACAAGTCAAAACGATAGAAAATATATAAATTATAAAACCAACAGTATAAAATAAATAGTTTTGTCAGTTGCGCAGTGAATGCACCGACACCCTATCATCTAAAGGCAAGACGTCCTGGTTGGGATGTTTTTGCGTATTCAAAATTATGCGTTTATAACTTATCTATTTAATATATTAACATTGATTATTAGTGAAACATTGTAATACATTGATGGTTTTTTACGGACGCTATGCGGTGTGCCTCTAGTGGGGAAGCAATGAACGTAAAATTGGGGGTAGTGAAATTTGAATTGCTTTTTTATTGCCAGGATATTGGGGTTGATAAGTCATTTAGAGTTAATGAGTTTATTTCTAGCTATAACCTGAGTTTGTATAAGTTTGTTAATTTTATGATATTGATAAATTTTTGTACGCTTTTTTGTCACACAGCGTATAAATACACCGAAAAAATATATTTGTAATTTACATTCGTATTTTTCTGGGGTCTGGGTTGCTATGTATTGTATGTATGTATTTACAAAGGAAAAGTATGTTTAATATGTAATTTATTCCGTATTCTGGTTGCCATAACACAAGCTTCGGCTTAGCTTGGAACTTGATGGCGCTGTATAAACGTCCGGAAAATATTTATTTACTTATAAATATCGCCTCCATCTTGTAAAAATAGAGTTATTTGTTAATCTCGCAAGATTTATGTGAGATAACGATCGAATCTTGTTTCGCTTCGATAAAATAGTGCCTTAAATTTATATTGCATATTTATGGTAGTTTTATGTTCGCATCATTTGTAATTTATTATTTTAAATACAATACATTTTTAAGTTTATTTTATTTCATAATATGACCTATAGTTTTTGTTAAAGTTATGAAGGATGATCGATTAACCTAATATAAACGTATAATAAAGATATTTCTCAAATTTTTATTTTATAGATAAACACCGATCTGAATCAAAATATAACAAGGTAACCTATAAATCATTAAAATTTACACAGCCATTTTCGAGTTATATAATTGGACAAACTTACTCAATGTAATGGTATATATAAAATTAAATAACTATGCTATACTGAATCTGTCACAACGATTACACTTTATGTCCAGGTCTATTCTCTATGCCCCAGTCTATAGTCTATGCTCTAGTCTATAGTCTATGGCCGTGCGTCAACCCGTTCGCGTGGGCAATAAATCGGGCGCGGACACACTTACAAATTGGCAACAGATCGCATCGCTTGTCTGCACCTCGGCTTGTTAACTCGCATCGCCGATCGTGACTGCGCCCACAGACAATTGTCACTTACACATACAATTGATTGCGTTTGCAATTCTATTTTTAAATTTTTTTTATTATAATCTGTGAATACCTATTCTATTGCTTTGTATACTCTGCAATCTGTAGTCTGTACTTGTCAAATTATATGTTTTTAATTTTTTTTTGTGACACTCTGTGGTTATGATTTGATGTTTGAGTTTGATTGACAGTTTCTTTAATATTCTGTGGTTAGAGGTAGACATCTGTTGCTCCTAAGCTGCGCACAGATTATTAAATTAATTTGACGTTGAAGCGTCCGCAAAAATCAATTACATATAATATAATTAAAGGTTAAATGTAATTTATAATCTTGTAACTTAAAAACACTGCCTATGTTCTCTTAGACCTTTTAACTTTCTTTTTAAAGTTATATCTTTGTTGTAACTTTACCAAGTTACTAAGCATTAGATTGTCCAAATAAAGGGATATCAAGCAACTCGGGGTCAAGCGCAAGCCCAACAGAAGTAAAAAAAAAATTAAAAATTTTACATATAAATAAACTCCTAAGACACAAGTATTTTTTATTACTTCTGTATTGGTATGCTAAATAAAGTATGCTATAGACTAAAGACTAAAAAAAGGAGCCGGCGAGTTAATAAGTGCCTTTCAATGGACAGAGCTTTGCTTTCCAATAGAAGAACAGGATAATTTTAAATATTAAAATAAATACAATTAATGCATAAATATTAAAATAAAAATAAATTGACGATTGTAGTATTATATAGAAAATACATAATTATTTTTCCTCTAAAATCAATATTATTGAAAAAATATCCCAAAAGCTATTGTATTCATTTATTATAATACGTCTACTTAATATTACATTTATTTACGTTCCACAATTAACTTAATCAAAAAATATATACCTTTAAATCATTTAAATTGATCCTTCTTAATTTTCAAGATGGCGTCCTCAAAAACATTTGCCGCGATAAATAGTACGTGTTATTGAGAGAGCCAATTAAATTGTCGATGCACAAGCTCAGTGCTCACGCCTAGAGTGAAATATACACGTTAGGGTACATCACTAGATCGATAGCGCACGGCTAGGGATGTGCGCGAGCGAGGCTTGTACGGTTTTTGCTTTTTATTTAATGCTAATACTAGTTGAAAATTCTAAATCTAATTTAATTTATTACCCATATAGTTATAGCATTGGCTTTTTGCGTATCTATGTGAAATGTATATAGTGTTTTTTATTATAAGCTCGCTTTATTATTGGTTTTCCCCCAAATTACTTAGAGAAAGAAGGAAGCCCTTAACCATGGGCAGTCACATGAAATATTACATTTTTACTAACGGACTCCTTCGTATAATAATACACTATGTACTCACAACAAAAACACACTTTTCAAACCTGCTCTATAATTCTGCTCACTAAAAATTGTGCCACAACAATTTTCTTCTCACCCAAACAATAAATCGAGTCAGATCGACACCAAAATAAAATCCAATCCCGTCCCTGAATCGCGGTTCACGATCGCGAATATCATTATTGCAGCCGCGATAAAGCCTAAAATGTAAATGAGACGCGCGAAAAAGTATGCGATTATCTCACTATTAGGTATAAATTAAGGGAATGAGGCATGCGGCACAATTATATTGTCACGAAGGGACAATCAGAGATCGGCCACGCCACCGTAGCCACTGATTCTCAGGAACCGATACTTTAATTCGTACTGAATGTTAATTATATCATTGCTCGAGTGTTGGCGCGGTTGGCATGTGTGGACTTTGAATTTTTAATACTTGGTATGAACCGTAGTTGCACTCGTTCTGTTTCGGTCGATATAACACAGATAGTATGGTTTTCTAGTAGTACAGGTTATTAAATCTATTTCGTAGATTTTTTTAGGACACAGACATACAAAATAAGCTCTCTCTCTTTATATATTTTAGCTATATTTTATTAGTTAGTAATAAACTACTGTTTTATGTTATATTTGTTTGAGATTAGGAATATTATACGTATGTGTTTAATTTAATGATTTTATGTAAGTATATAACCAACTAGATTAATAGACAACTTAAAAAAAAATAATAATTTAAAAAAAAAATTTTAATGCTAAGCCACAATTTAAAATCCGCATAACTAAAAACCGATAATTCGTCACATCAAATAAACCGGTACAATAACATCACTAGCATCGACGCAAGCCCAACCCTACGTTACCGATACGGCTACGGACAAACTCACATATTTTATTATGTGCCAATTAAATTATTTTCCTTCCTCGTT
>DWAJ01006797.1:0-10011 GCA_018238005.1 Eurema mandarina | reverse complement strand
TCGCTAAAGTAGAGACTGAATAAATTAATAACCGACTTGGTATTACATGGATCTCATAACTTTTTACCGTAGAACAATTGAGTTGGGAGACTTGGTTTTTTTGACAAGTATTGTTTTTGATGGGATTGTCTTTTGTTATTGTAATCATTATACCACAGAATCAATGTTAAAGAAAAAAATTTTTTGTTTCCGATAGATATAAAATATAATTTGGATATATTAAAACAAAAACCGTAGTCACATCTAAAATTTAGCGAAATCAATTATAGATTTGACTACGTCCGATTTAAGGCGCTTCATTATCATTGTCATTATTATTAAATCATTAAATAAAAAAAAATAAAATACGTTTAATTCAGGCTTTTACAATTATTTATAAAACTCTAGCCCATAAAAATTGTATTATCTACATCAGATACATAGTGATTTACTTTTCAATTACACAGAAAAAATTAGCTTATGAAATTATTATGCAATCATTACATAGAATTAAACAATGTCGCTTTCTCCTGCCTGTCCCTATGTATTGTTAAATTTTTAAAACTACGCAACCGATTTTTATGTGGATCGTTTAAATATGTAGAGTGATTCAATAGAAAGGTTTATTTGTATAATAAATGTAAGTTATAATTAAAATAAACATGTCATATTTTTCCGTTCTCGTTCACCTGTCTACCCTTTCTCGATTTCCAAACTACGAGATCTGTTCAAATATTTTTTAAACACTTTACAACCGCTATGTCCACTATTTTAAATTTCCAATTAAATTTGACATCAGCATCGGAATACCCTCTTAACAAATTCCGCGATAATTAGTTTTGAACGGACCTTTCTTTAAAATAATGCATAATCGGACACTTAAATGTGTACTTTATTGATCATTCTGACAGAAATCATATTGCAAAAACAACTGCTATAAACAATATGGGCTGTTATGATGACAGAAATGTTCTTCAAGGCTTTATTCGTATTATCTTAAAACCTTCGCAAAATTTGTACACAAAAATCGCTACTAATATTATTAAATGAGAGAGTCACTCTGTCTGTCGGTTACGCTGTTGCCTATACTGAACTGGTTTTGATAAAATGTTGTATAGAGATAGGCTAGAATTTGAGAAATTATATAGGATATTTTAATCGCAAGGAGGTTTGCAGGGGTTTGGAATAAGGGATACGAATTCGTATGCAAGATTGTTATTATCGAAGATAAAACAAACTTTTCTATTTACTCCGTAAATCTTATAATATTCTCATGTATATAATATATTTATAGACAGATAGTAAGCCTTTATGTTAGACAACCACTCTATTTCATTATTTTTTGATGGCAAATAAGCATGAAGTTCGTCTGATAGTTACTTCAGATCTTCACGCAAAGCTAAACCTGTCAGCTAAGTCTCACTCATGCGTTGTCGGCTTAAAGAGGGAGGAAAATGAAATAATTTATGACAAAAGAGAAAGCAGTCTGATTAAGAGAGGATAAAAAGATAAAATAGCCCTTTAGTATTCCTACGTACTAAATAAAAGTAAGCTAAGTACATATAAAACCTAACCGCCTGCTCCCTCCCCCCGGGGTGGTATAGGTATTCGCAACTGGATTTCCCATTGTTTAAAAAAAGCTGCATATAAAGCCACGGGGCACAGTTAGTTAAATATATACCATTGAACGGTAATTGTTTGTCGTATCGCTTAATATATATTGTTATCATAATAGCTTTTGTGATAGTATATGAATTATGAACCGATGACGCTATAGACTTGTATTGTATATGTTTCAAGATGCGCGGAGATGATTTTTATTATATGTTATCTTTATATTATTATAATGAAATATCTCCAAATTGAAATTTCTTTCATTGTTCTTGAATTAATACTTTTAACTTCTACTATAATATTTAAATTATTTAAATATACGTATGAAAAATGGTGTTGTTTTTTTATTTAAATTTGTAATAATATTTATATTTGGTTTTGTTAAGAGTAAAACCGCGGGAAATAACTTGTAGAGAGTTGTATAATATTAACAAACGTTACCACGAAACGATTTAGATTCTACGAAAATGGAGTTATTTGCTCCTTCCGTGCTTAGGAAACTATGCCATATAGAAAGACGAACAAAAAGCTGAATTGAAAATATAATAACTCGGCACGCGCTGAAAGGGAAAACACGTGTCTTGAACTCGGTCGGGTTATACGCGAACTATCGAAACGTTAAGCTCAATAGATGTCTTATTTGTGTTATTATCGTTTTAGATTTTTTGACTCAGCTACAGCGAAGCTATAAGGAAGGAAGAAAACTTAGCAGTCTATGTACATAAAAATCACCTTAGATTAATACACAATTATCTGATTATAACGAGGTATAGAAACGGCCTTAGCTAACAACACGGGTATTCAGGCAAATTTCACAAGAAAACGTTGGCAACATTTCATTTACTAGCATATGGTACCAAAACTATTTTGCTAACCCATACACTCTCTTTTATTCTCTTTCTCTTCCAATCATATTTCATTTTCAACATCCTTTTCCTCTCTAACTTCTTCAACCGCTCCTTAATCCCCCGCCTAAGGGATACTAACACTTAATGGGAGCGCGATCATAATATCTATAAATTTACGTCATGTATTCTGATCGCGTCATTCGAAGCCGAGTAAGGGGCTAGCTATGTTTGGGTATGCTTGATATATTGGTTGCGATTGATCTGTGAATATATTTATTATCTATGTGTATCGCCGATAGTTGCTCCACTTGGGTCTAATTACATCGAAGGGATTCATAAAAAATATATTTTTTTAAATCTAAGATGAATATATGGGTCTCACTTGGGCCCAGTTGGGTCACTTATTGGTGTTTTGTTAAATGAAATATTTTTTTGTATAGGGTACCTACGACATAAGTATTAGGAATTTATATTAATTTAATAATGTTATATTTAAAGGCATGTTAAAACGAAAAAAAAAATTAAAAATGTTTAAAATGTTAAAAGAAACTGTTTGTTTATTAAAAAAATATGCGTATATAATTGGTTAGTACCTTACAAGAAATCGTTACGTAATACCCAAAAAATATATTTATCTATTATAAGCCACGTTTCAAAAACAAAAGATTTTATCAAAAAAATATTACAGAAGCGACCTTGTAATAGTGTATCTATTCACTATAAGTGTTAAGTGAAAAAGTTACATAATTATTTTTCGTGTTTTTAACTAGTTTTTCTGTTTAATTCCACGACTTAAGTAAATAAGACAATTATCTATTTTGTCACGATTTAAAACAGAGATTGTCTTCACGTTCAAATGTTAATGACTAAGATATGCTTTATATACAAATTAAAACAAGGTAAATATTAAATTTTTAATTAGCAAAAAATAATCAAATGAGTGTGTTTGTAACAGTAATATTTTCTACATTGTATTTGTTGAAAAAAAAAAACGAAAATAATAGTAAAATATAATTTAAATTTCACAGATTTTTCTTTGTTATTACATACATTTATAATTTATAAATATATAGCAACAGCCACAATCCAGAAAGATTCAAATGTAAATTACGAATATATTTTTCGGTCCGGGCGATCGCTCCCATAAACACTTAAGTACGTTGCATTACCGCTCGGCCGAACATCCACTATTATATAGTGATACAATTAAATCTTACAATTTCGTAAGTAATAGTACCAAGTGAAACAAACCAGCCGCGCATTAGAGTGACGTTTTTCTCTTCAAACTAATACGTTACCCACTTAAGGGCTCTCGGAGTGCATGTAGATCATATTCTAGCCATAAAACCAGCTATAATTGAATCATGTATTTTATATGTTAATTTGTAAGGCGTGGATATTTTAATGTCTAATGGTAAGGGCGAAAGCAGACTGTTTGTTTGAATATATTATATAATATTTTATATGGAAGTGTGTAGTAAATAATTTATGTATAGAGCTAGTTGAATTCTTACAATTTAACATGATTATAAAATAAAGATATTTTAAAAACAAGCTTTTAAAGCATTTTTGTTAGTTGCTCTATAGTCATGTTCCAATTCTTCATCAGATCAGCTCCATGATATCGCATTGTCATTGAAGTTACGGTGGTACCAAATTTCGGAATCTATTAGAAGTGATCTTCCTTGCAAGATTTGTAAACATACAAACATACATACAAAAGGTAGGTTAAATAAAAAAATACAAATCAATTTATTTTGGTATTATGTAACATAAAGAAACTAATTGGACAAGTTAGCCGCTAAAGTCGCAATGCAAAGAAGTCTAAAGATGATTTAGTAAGTAATTCTTTTTTAACATGAATTTGTATACGTCATGTTGGCAAGCCATTTGAAATTCAATTAAAAAAAAAAGCTAGGAATAAAAGCTGTTTGTTTAGGTTGCTCATTTGTTCACTTAATACACACACACACACACACACACATAGTTTCAACTTTCACCATAGTCTTAAATATTAAATACAACTTTTCGATCATTAACGAATATTATTATGTATAATAATATAAATAATTCTTTAATGGTCAGTGTACACAAGCCCTATACTAAATTAAAACGCAATTACATTCAGTCATTTGCTCTAATTTTTTCTCGATATTTTTTATCAAATCTATAACATACATAATTTATTAATATAATTTGATGTAAATGAAGTGTAATTTTATATAAATAACTATGTTAACTACTTTGTATCGTGGTTTCACTTGAGTGTTATTTCGGTTTTTATTCTTTTAGAAAAACAAATTTTAACACCAGAGCTTTTTATCCATTATTTCTTCTCTTAAAATATTTTATATTAACAACAGGTTCATTCTGAACGAAACTACGTGGTTTCGGCACAATAATAATAAGCTGTTTCTTTCAGGCAACCACACGCATAAGATACACTTTTGATTAAAAAACAGCATCTAGGTATCTAAGTTTCTTGCCGGTTCTTCTCTATAGAAAGTGCCTTCCGAAACGGTGGTAAATGTTTTTTTAATACCATGACGATTCAAAATATGTAGCCTAGTTGAAAAAAAAAAAGTAGATTTAAACTAATTTCTTAGCTTCAGAACTAACCTCTTTAAAATCTTTAACATTATATGACTAGACAGTAATTAGCTCCTAAAACCAAACCTAATTATGTTAGAAGAATGTTGATGAACATTTAATACAAGGAGTTAATTAGTGATTCCCAATACTAGGCGCCACTCTTGTTTTGCTCACATTTCTAACCAAATACAGTTTTCTAGAATTATCGGAATCTGAACTGGATTGTTTTTTCTATATACCTATATGTAGTTGGTTTTTTGCGTCCGCGTTAGTAGAGTACGATTGCCTTATTAAAAATTATACACTATTAGTGCTTAATGGTTTTAAATGCGTATTTTTCGTTTACAATATTAGGATAACATCATTATCGTGCTAATCCTACGAAGTTCGTCTGTGTTTATGCGCGGAGGAACACTGGTGAAATGAAAATGAAAAATGATTTATTTCTGAATAAATTTGAAACAAATACCTTCAGTAGACTGTAGACTTTCTACATGGTGTCTATTAGCGGTTCGGGAATTAACCCGGCGAGAACCGGCGTAAGAAACTCGCACGGGTCCCACATTTTTTACCAAAAGGTGGGCTTCAGTCGGCTGTGACCCCATTCTATGAGAGTCACACATAGTCGCCTCCTTCTGCAATGAGATATTCTTTATCTGCATGCAATTCCAGCTAAATCTATTCAGAAGTTTTTGCATGAACCAACATCCAAACATGAATATATTCTACAAGTCTATGTACATATTTTAAATATTAATCAGGGCAAATGCTTTATACCTAGTTCGTTTTGATGCTTCATGTGTTTGCAGTCTTTGTATTTGTATAGTGTTTAAAGCATCAAATAAATGTACACTGCTTTGAAAAACGATGACAATGAGGAGTGAAAGAGATACCACTCTATGAAGCTGAAATTAGTCGAGGCTCCCTTTCCAACGATAATTTATCAGCCGTTCGTAGAATCATTATAAGAGATTTTTCACAACAAACGAATACACATATTCACTGTTTTATTTATGCACGAAACAATGCAATAACGTTTATCGCCTCGACGGCAAAAGGATTTTCCTTTTAAAATAATATTTGCTTATCAAACAATTACTGGCGTACAATTCCTGTCACGGACTGTCATAACGTTATAATTTTATTAAAGGTAATGATTTCGTGTTAATATTTATATCGGTATTGACAATAATTTTGTTACTTTAATGTACGCGAGGAAGATGATCATAAATTCTTGTTAGGGTGTATGTAGAGTGATGATAAGGTGTGTTTACAATGAACTTTTTAATATAAAACATTATTTTATTAGAAATAATTATAACTATATCTATGAATCGATCGATGTACTCTTAGTTTTGTAAACGGATGTTACAATTATTTTAAGAGTGAGAGTATTTTTCATTATTATATCAATTCTATGACTTCAAAATATTTTTTAAAAGCAAAGTCGTACGGCAATCGATCATTTTCGACTATAGACAACAGCAATACTCAAGTTCCTAGAAATTTCTTCCTTTTTATAATTATATACTTAACTGATTAGTCAAATCCATACAGTAAGCCTTTCGTAAACGAAATCCAAATAATTTAAGCAAAATCGTTGTATAATATAGATAGTATAAAGTTTCTTTAAAATATTATTTTGTACCCATACAAAGCTACCTATGGATAATGTGTATACGCCTTTATAAGCCTATAAGTATAATCCTTTCTCATGGTAATTCTATTAGTCGATAGGTGACCAATATTGTGTGGACATTGAAATTGCTTCCACGCACGATACAGCGGGATATAACCCGTTGGATTATAATTTAACAAATTGCGAGTGTAAATTGGCAAATTGAGTCGATTTATGAAGAAAAGGACAGTCAACAATGTCAATAAATCTGTCTCCTTTTAATGTAAGCGATATTTTCACACTAAATTTATTTACAAAAATATATCAATTTACCCTTTTTTTACGGGGCGGGGGAAATCCTCTACGAACACCGCGTCCTCCTCGGGGGAGGAGGCGGTTATGTCGGACTCGCCAAAAAGGATATCAACTTACGCTTACATAATTTTTAAGTCTCAATTAATTATACTGTTCTAATTCAAACGATTTATTTTTGTAAACAAACACAAAAATAAGCTATTAAAAATTTGAAATCACTTTTTTTTCTGGGATCAATAAATAAGTTTCAAAATAAAATTAAAAGGATCGAAGTTCCTTAGACATTGCTTGAAACACATACAAACAACTAATTAAACAAACGCACACGCTAGAGTAACCTTATTTAATAAACTTAATAATTAATATATTATTAAAATTACTTTGAATTACTAGTTTTTACTTAAATACTACTAATACTGATTACTTACGTCCTATTTTCGTCATATTATTACTATTACAATATAATTTTAATAGGAAGAAGTAATAACGTCTATAGATGGAGACATCTCGAAGCATTTAACGATACAGTGTTAATATGGAATATTCAATTCGTGCCCAGATTATATCACGGCGCGTCACGGTGTCCGCGCGCGTTTATAGTGTGGAGATGGCTTTATTTTAGTTGATATTTTTTATAATATACCCACAGTTTTAAAATAGTAAAAAAGTTGCATATTAAATTTCATCTAAATCCGTTAAGATATTTATGCGTAAAATGATTAAAACTATTTTATACGCCCTATTTAAACGGCAGTGAAATGCATCTTTAAGAAGTATAGATGTAATAAAGTGTTTAAAGTTTCCATCGCGATTATAACAATTAATAACTTCTTTTAATTAAAAGAGAGTCATCTCAATTCTTTTTATTAATGAAAATTGAACCTAAAAATAACGATCGCAATAAGGAATCTTCATGAATAGGAATCTTGAGGAATTATGTCTATAATAATCGCTTATGGACTAATGTATCTACCATCAAGTAAACCTCCTGCTGTAACATAAAGTATACTCGTACACCAAAACGATATTTTGCATGTCAAGCAACATTTAAAAAAACCGACATTTTTTTATATATAAGTAATTGTATATGCTTAAAAACAAAATATTAAATATATTTAATATTTATATAGACACATCTGAGCATTAAACGATACAGTGTTAAATATGAAATATTCAATGTGTTCGTGCGAAGATGGTATCGCGTCACGGTGACCGCGGTCAGAGAAAGCGTGGAGAAGGCTTTATTATTTTAAGGAAATTACTGAAATGGAATAAAAATGGATCTTGTAACACGACACGTTGACGTGAAATGGTGTGTATATTTAGGTTGCCATATAAACTCTTCCTGTAGAGTTTAACATATAAAAAAACAAACAAACAAAAGTCGTACATAATTCAGATCTAAAAATGTTACAAACGTTACAATATAAAATTACTATTGCATTTAAAATCGTCTAAATATAAAAGTCTAAAAAAACTGTCAAACAATTTCTGTAGTTAACAATTAAAAATTAAATTGAATACTTCATGCAAGTACCAAACTGTTGAAGGTACAAAAATTATTTTCATCGCAAACGGTACAGCAAAGGGTGTATTCAGAATAACTAGCTGTTGACCGCGACTCCGTCCGCGTGGACTTTCAAAAAAACTTTAATCAACTACCTCCCCTTATAACCCTTAGTTTCCAATTAAAAAGTAAAGTTACTTTCGCATTTATAATATTAATAAGGATATTAGACTCTATTTAAAAACAAAATAAATTTACTTACTATAACTTCGCAAAAGAAATACAAAATTGTAATTATTCGTAGGTTAATTACAGATTACAAAATTACATTAAAGCATGTCCACATTGTTTTATATCAGAATTGAACGCGAGAGCAATGGCCAAGATAATTGTGAAATCGATTTTTTGTAAGCTCGTATCCGTTACGTGGATGTTTGGTTGCCATATTGGGTTGTGACACTCCTCTGTGTTATGAATCTGTCCTTTATAGAACCGTTGATATCTTCAAAGAGATTGTAGTGGAAGAGTTCTTCAAACTTCAAGAATATAAAGACCAGTCGAACAATTGATTGGCTGGTTGTTAAGCCCCAATAGCTTAACGTAAGAAAGTTGTATATTAACTATGTCTCGTATAAACATCGTCAGCGCGATTCAGAAGTCGACGCTTAGCGGTTTAATTCTTCTTATTCTTCGTCATTTTTCTTACCGTAGCATACGTGTTTGCACTACTTCTTTATTCACTTTTATCTAAATTCCCACAATTCTTATTCCATTGGATGTAATCAAGCAAATTATATAGACAATTAATAACTTCCCACAATCTAAAGAATCACTTCATTCCTACGAAAAAAGCTATGCCTTGCATGTCAAAATTTTGTATAATATGCTCGCCGACTATTTAACGAAAATACTAATCTTATTCAATACTAAACTTACGTTTCCTAACCTTAATTATTATTTTATTTGTATAATTGTTATAACGTATGTATGAATTTATGTAAATATATTACTAGTATGTTCTTTATGTTATTCTTACAGTTAGAAATCGCGATCTGATTACAATTTGTATCTTTTTATCTTTAATATAGTTCCTAGGAAAACTTTACTCTTTAATGTTAATGGTCGTCTGTTACGAATAATCTATAGAAGCACTTATAACTAATTAAAAAGTAACACTTATCTAAATATATAAAATTCAAAGGTGACAGACTGACATAGTGATCTAACAACGCACAGCCCAAACCACTGGACGGATTGGGCTGAAATTTGCCATGCAGGTAGATGTTATGACGTAGGCATCCGCTAAGAAAGGATTTTGATTAATTCTACCTTCAAGGGGATAAAATAGTGGATGAAAATTTGTATGAAAATGCACGCGGGCGGAGTCGCGGGAAACAGCTAGTTTAAATATAAATAATGAATAATCATTATTTAGTGTAAAATAAATACTATAAGCAAAGCGTCTATTCCAATCTCGATACATACACCGTTTTCAATTACGACTCGCAAAAAGCTTTGGAAAGGTGAAAGAGCCGAAA
>DWAJ01006796.1:0-10013 GCA_018238005.1 Eurema mandarina | reverse complement strand
TCCGCGCTACAAAAGGAGGGGAGCCTCGCATCAAAGTGGATAAGGAGCTTAAAGCTATTGAGAAGGCTTCAGGTCTCTAACTACTACTAAAAAACATATATTTATTCAACTAGGCTATATAGTAACACTTTAGAATCGTCATGATATTACAAAACATTTACGATTGTTTCGAAAAGCATTTTTTACAGAGAAGGACCAGGATGCAACTGGATAGGAGCACCTAATATTTATTTTTATTTTTGCGATTACAAATATACACAACAACTCAATCATTACGATATTTATACATAAAAACGTCCTGCGAGTGTTATAATATTGTGTAATAATCCTTACAAGAGTTTTTGACGTCAATATATTATTCATTTATTGTATAATACGCTTTTGCAATTAGACATTTTTTAACAAGGCTTCTAAACTTGGAATTAATTATATCCTTAACGCTCTGAGGATGCTTAATATAAAATAGTGACACACGACAATGTTATACTCTAGCAAACTTTAAATACTAGGTGATGGTGATAAACTCGTGGAGACGGTGCTTAAAGCAATACCAGACTCAGTGAAAAAAGACGGCATCGTCCCCGAAAGTGTTCTACGGGACCGATATCATCGAGTAAGTCCTTTCACTACCCGCGAAACAAGTTACGACATAAACTTAAGTTTGGTTTCTATACTCTGTGTAACAAACACAGTAAGTTAATTGATATTTGAACGAAAAATACGGCTTGTTTGTATTCTTTATCGCAGTTGAAATAGTCATTATATAAGCTGTGTATTTTTAGTTCTATTACAATATTTTGGTGTATTAGAAATAAGGCAAGTATTATATAGTAGTGTTCAATTTTAAATAATATTTGAACGAAAAATACGTTATTTGTTCCTTTTTAAGTAACTTATTCTGTCGCAAATGCAACACCCAGCAAATAAAACTATAAAAAAAAGATAAAACGTACCTCATTGTATTGTGTTAGGATTTAATAACTTACTATATAGGTTCATGCATTTCTGGCATCTACTTTCAGATGGAGAGTGTGGCCTTAAAAGTGGCTCTAGTTGAACACGACGGAGCCCCGCTGCCGATATACATACTTTCCTTGGTTCAATCCATCCTCTTGTTTATGAAGGTGCTTTTATTTTATTTATTTACTAGCTGTTGCTCGCGACCTCGTCCCCGTCGGATCTATTTTTATTATTATGTTATAGTGAGTCAATCTTAGAAGATATACATATATTGTCGCGGACTTTTTTTTAGATCATTTAAAGAGGAATAATTCTTTCATACATATTATTTTTGTATCTTGAACCGTTTTCGCAGCGCACTTAAAGGAAGCCCTCAAAGATGAATAATTTTCCCCGTTTTTTCCATATTTTCCATTATATCTTCGCTCCTATTAGTCGCAGCGTGATGTTATGTAGCCTAAAGTCTTCCTCGATAAATGGTCAATTCGATAAAAAAAGAATTTTTCAATTCGAACCAGTAAATCCTGAGATTAGAGCGTTCAAACAAACAAACTCTTCAGCTTTATATATTAGTATAGACTACCGAGTACCGACTAACCGCGGCTTCGCTCGCATATATTATTCATATAAACTTTTCTCTTGAAACTCTATCTATAAAAACCTTAAGAGAATCGGTTGCGTGGTTGTACAGATTTAAGTATACATCTAGGATAAGCTACTACACCGATTATCATAATATTTTGTACACATAGGACACTTGGAGGTATCAGAATGAACATACTACTTTTTAATTGATTTAATGCGAGCAAAGCCGCTGGTGAAAGCTAGTAAAGTTATACATATATGCTATATAGCTGTTATTGTGTTTAACGTGTAAAAATGTTATATTAAATAGTTGTTATTAGGATAAAAAATATTTTAAAAATTTTAACGGAGCGTCCATGAGGTTGATGTATTTATTATTTTGATTTCAGATATCTGGTATCCCGCAAGAAGAAGCTGACAAACCACCGAAAGAGCCTTCGAAAGATTTGGATACATTTGACTTGTTGCAACGAGCGAGGTAACTCTCTTGTTAAAATCATTAAAGTCTTTTAAAATTGTAATTTACATTTAAGTTTTTTAGAAAGAAACAAAGAAAGAGAAAGAAATAAACATTTATTGCAGAACACATTACGTATTACACATCTTTTTTATTGTAGAGGTACTTTTATTTCTTATTCTGATTACGACAAGAATATTAAAATCGCAATTCAAATTTCATCTGAACACCTAAATAAGTAGTTTTCTTTTATTTGCGTAGTAATTCAATTCGTCTGTAATTTACTGTTGTTTGAAATAAAGAAAGAAAGAAATATTTATTCTTTGTGAAACATTTATGAATCATTTTTTCGTTTGTGAGAAATTACAATTTATCCTAAATAAGGTTTTGTTAAGTAAGTAAAAGTACGATATAGGTAAGTCAATTAAATAAATGAACCAGTTTACATTTACCTACAAACGTATTATTGTAACGTCACACTTCAATGAATTCATTGCAGTAATCCTGCTAACACGTGGCGTTGCACGCGCCGGAATATTACAATTATTTTTATGTTATTTGACTGTTTGTATACACATACACACGTATGTATGTACAGAATGAAAATATTTGTCTTTATTTAGGACTATTGAATTACTAGTCGTTACGATACTACAATAGTAGTAATACCACAAGGTCGTTTTGTTACTGTTCTTATTTCAGCCTATATTTGTTATTATGTAAATGTACGAGTACAATATAGAGTTTTAATTTATTTAAGTAATAAAAAAGCAACTACTAGATATCCACTAGTTTTTATTTTCAATTTATTAAGAAACTCACGTGGCAATTTCGGACAACCTTTATAATAGGGAATCAAGGAAGAAATTATGACAAAAGGGAATAAATGATAAAATAAAAGAAGGCGGGGTAACGTCTTCAATGAGATGCCATTCTTGACGCCGGTTTTCTGTAGGAGAATGTAACCACCTATGGTTCTACCACCTCAAAGATTGTCTTCAATGACGTATAAAATGTATTTTTTTACAATTTCATAAATAGCATTTGTTAATATAATTTAAGATCCTATATATGTAACAGTGTTTTACAAAACATTGTCCGATCCTGAAAAGTAATATTCTCCGTTTAAAGGTCTTTTCCATTAAAATAACAATGCAATAAAGTTCTTAAGGTTATTTTTCTTGTGAAAAATTTACACAAATTCAAAGAAATTCACAAATGCTCGCAACTCACATACGGTTCATATACCCTATAGACCATAAGGTCTATTCTAGTTCTAGTCGGTTTAGCTATAACGCTAGCAGAGTACGTGATCGCAAGACGTTTTTGCCATGTAAGTTTGGCATGTTTACTTAATTATTTTTTTTTATTTTAGGAAAAATTAATTGTTTTTTTTCAAAACAAAATAATGACCTACTACACCGGTAGTAGTATTTAGTAAGAAGTTTTCTGATCGGACACTTGTTATGTTACACACTGTACCTATAGTATGTTCTTGGTACTCCAGGTTCTGGATTGAGCGCGGTAACCTAGCTGCAGCGATTCGCTATGTCAATTCCCTACAAGGAGCGTCGCGCGCGGCGGCCGTCACGTGGATGAACGATGCGCAGGCGCACCTCGAAACGCGACAAGCAGCCGAAGCAGTTCTAGCTCATGCAGCCGCTCTGGGCTTGCAGTATATATAAAGAAAATCTTGTAATGTGATGGTGCTTGATAAAAATTTGAAAGTTTAAATCATTTTTTTTTATTCTACCTATTTTGAAAGCGAAATAGAACTAACCACATAATATTAATAAGCGCTATTTTATTTTATGTAGTAGGTAGTTCAATTGCTATATGTGTGGCGAAGGGCTACATCATTACATGCGACGATGGTTTTAAAGCAGAGAAAACAAAGTCACGTAGGCCCAGCTAGTATATAATAATAATAATAATAATAATATTTTTTTATCCAGATCTTAGTACAAATTATCAACAAACTATGAATTTAACACTATATTTTTACTTTCAAACCAAGTTTCAACTTGAAGAAACCATCGTCCCCACATTCAGGGTAGGTTGTTATTGACTAATCTCTTGAATTTAAGTGGATAATTTATATAATTTTTAATATTTTCTTTGACAACTTACATTTCATCTTTTTAATTTATAGGAAGACTAAAATTAACTGACAATGGACGTTAAAGGTTGAGCATTTCCCATTACAAACTTCGCAAAATATTTTTACCCCATACATACAAGAATATATTTAAAGAAAGGCTGTGGCCTTTCTTTAAATATATTCTTGTATTTAATTACAATGGTTACGTCTAATTTATACAATTGGGGCGAAATGAACCTCTCACGGCCGCGGACGGAGGAAATGTGCTCATATGTGCAAATATCGATTTGGTAACAAAATCAATAAATTGTTATGTCGAAAGGGACGAATGTGGTCCGTTTATATAGCAGTGAAACGTTATTTATTTTCATGAAATATGAATATTTTTTTATGAAATCAACACTTCACATTTTCCTTTCTTTTGAATTTTTAATCATTTATTTTCGGGTTGCCTGGAAGCAGGGGCGCGCCGTCCCTATGTGCGAAGTGTGCGGTGCACACAGGCGCCAAGACAATAGGGGCGCCTCGACACCGAAATTATTTTTGTTACCTAAATTATTGTTTTTTTTAGTGGAGTATCGATAAGTAAGTAGGTACAATAGGCGGAACAAAGGCCTTGTAAACAACAAAACATAATATATTAAGCTTATTGAACACGTCTCTCAATATTTATAATATTCGTTAAAAAATTAAAGTCGTTTTTTTATGAAGATTCGTTAAAAAAGAGGCGCTTCATAGGATCTGCACACAGGCGCTACCGGGGGTTAGCGCGGCCCTGCCTGGAGGAAAATGAGTTTCATGGATAATGCCGCCTTTATACGTAAATTTGATTTCTATGTATAGTTTTTAAGATTGTTATCTGTAAACATGGATAAAAAGCAAAGCAAATGAGTAAAGTTCTGGGTATTATAATATATTTTTGGGTAGCCTGGTTATGGGCTGGCGTTTCTCTTACCATCAGGAGGACCGGACGTCCAGCTCGTCTCACCACTTCATAGAATAAAAAATAAATAAATTACTAGACACAAACTAAAATAGGACATAACTAGGGGATACAAAATATCACACGATTTTTTGTCTCTTTCAATAAATATTTAAAAATAGATAACAAGAACACTTGTTGTCATACAAAGTTTACTTTTGTTAATTAAGTATAGTAAAAGTCACGGAGACCTTGGAGACGGATTTGGGCTGAAGATTTAAGGTGAAGGTAATTAGAGTCTAGCCTAAAAGAGGATATTTTTTATTGGGTATTTACGGATACATTAATTTCGTTTCAACACCCAGTCAGTGTGAAACTGGCTTATAATCGGAAATTGTATTTCCACGATAAAAGGACTTATACAGGAAATCACAAATCCTGTTCAATTTAAACTATATCGTTGTGTTCTATCCTTTGTTTAATTTAGGTAATTATTTTTTCAAGTTGTGCAATTTTGTGAAGTGATAGTGGTTGCAATTTTTCTTAGTGATATTTTTTTACACATTTAAATAGACATTTAAAAGTTTTTACGCACTGATATGATACGCTCCTTAATTTATATAATAGTAAAAATAATATTTAATTGTTAACATTATCATAATATTATATATTATTTAATTCACTATCAAACCATTTGGTATTTATCATTTTTTTTAATTTTTTATTATTTATTATTGCCACTTTAAACACATTAATGAATTCATACAACCAGGATTGCCATACACAAATCCCATGAGATACAAAAATGTTGGCGATTATTTTGATTATGTTTATCTGTGGTCTGTGGGCGTGGTCTCGAGTGAAGAGGAATCGAAATGAGCCCCCGGCCTTCCCAGGGGGGCTACCCCTTATTGGGCATGCGCATTTACTCATTGGAGATAGTGTTAGTAAGTGTTTTCGTAGCTTCTTTAACTATCTATTCTCTACACTCTAGAATCTAGATGCAAGTAGTACAAGACGAAAAACAATGGCTATCTCTGGAGGCCTATTCGATGAAATGGGTTCTTTCAACTGAACTCAAGTACCTAAATAAAATCTTTATGTAAATATTATGTAATAATTATAGCAAGTAATTAAATGCTTTTTGTTTGTAATTTGTATTTTGGCCCCAAATGGAGAGCAATCTAAGTAGGTTTTTCAATACCCAAAGTAAAAATAATACTTAATTAACTACTTCCTTAATAACTTCTAAGCAAACGGATTTTGATATTCATAGCAGCAATATTATAAATATAAATAAATAAATATGAATATTTTCAGGACATTTATACACAGCGCCATCTAGTTCCAAGCTAAGCCGAAGCTTGTGTTATGGCAACTAGATAACGGAATAAATTACATACATTTTCTTTTGTAAATACATACATACAATACATAGTATTACGTATATAAATTCTAAAATGCTTCAAATATATGTTTCAGAGCTGTGGAACTCAGTGAAGGAGTTATCATACGATAGTTTGCGGCTCGGAGGTGTTTTGTCCGCATCTATTGGCCCCCGAACTATTTACAGTAAGTAATGTTTTCTTTAGTGTGTGTACGGACTATTACGAAGTCAAAGTAAAGTCAAAAGTATCTTTATTCAATTAGGCTACATAAAGTAACACTTTTGAATCGTCATGGTCACAAAACATTTACCACCGGTTCGGAAGGCAGTTTCTACAGAGAAGAACCGGCAAGAAACTCTGATAGTCGCTCTTTTTAAAAAATAAGAACATACAATTGTAAATATAAACAAAAGTCAGATCCTTGACTCTCTTAGGAAGTTTATTATAGAATAGTATACTCTGCCCCATGAAAGAGTTCTTTTAATTTACAGTATGTGTTTATACTTTCTAAAAACGTTCTAAATGCAACAGTCATATTAAAGTTAGTTCAATCCTTGCTATGTAGTTGTTGTGTAAGAAATTGTAACTTTTCATTTTAAAAGAGCAGCTATCAGAGTTTCCTACCTGCCTTCCGAACCGGTGGTAAATGTTTTATAAATACCATACCACGGTGGTAAATAAAATGATGATTCAAAAGTGTTACTATATGTACATATGCCTGACTTTGATTACAAATGAGTACATCTTTCCAAGTGAATAACCGGTATTTGTTGCTCTTTCCCGTGTCTCATGATGTCAGGAATTTCTAGTATTAAGACTGACTTCATCGAATTCTTATAAAATCTAATCTTATATCGACTTTGTAGTTGTAACGGATCCAGATGATGCGCTTATAGTCGCCAACACTTGCTTACAAAAAGACGCATTTTATGAGTTTGCTAAACCATGGCTTGGCGAAGGTCTTGTTACTGGAAAATGTAAGTAAAATAATGAATTCTTTCAATAATATATTGATACATAGCAATGTTATTATATCAGTAAAAGTGACATACAAGCCCCGCAAGTTATAAAGATATTTAAAGCACTCTCGTAGTATGTAAAATCGAGTACAAAAGTATATTAACACCTGTTTCCCGAAAATAACAATCTTCAGCAGCTTTCAAAAGAAGACTGAATTACTTAACTATTTTCTCTCAAGCAAGCGTGCTCCATTGTAGACCATAATTCACTTATCAGGTGAGCTGTGGTTGGTGCAAACCTTTAAAACTAACCAAATTGCGAACTATCACGTAAACATGTCAAGCGATTAAAGAAGTTTAAATTAAATTATTATGTAGGTACGTGGTGTACACCTATTAGTGTGCCTACATTCACTGAAAGTGTGAATTTTAATTTTTTTTTAGTGTTACCCACGTCGTTCGCGTTTCTGGGGCAATACCGGGTTAGAAAGTATCCCATCTTTAAATTTAGGCCAAACTGCACACGTTGTGCAAATTTAATTTAAATAAAACAAATTTCTTTTATTTTTTTTACACAAGGAACACAGTAGAAACATATATAAATAACGTTTCACATAGTAATGTGTCCTATTTGTCCGCGATTGACTCCTGAACGACTGAACCGATGTTAAATTAAATATGCACATTTATATGTTTACAGTGTCTATTTGGAGGCACCATCGTCGCCTCCTCAACCCGGCTTTCAGTCAAGTAGTCCTGGATGGATTCCTTGGAGTTTTCAACAGCCAGTCCCGACGATTGGTTAAGGATCTTGAGAAGGAAGCCGGCGGGAAACCGTTTGATCATTGGGTGTACACTCGTCATAATGCCTTGGAGACTATATGCTGTAAGTGTTATCCAAAATATTGATAAATGGTAGAAAATTTTAAATCAATTCGTGTAATACTTGGTCTGTCTTCTATTCACACGACGTTTGATAATATTATTATTATCTACTGTTTATAAGCTATAAATAATTAATTTATACACCTCTTTGAAGAATATCCTGAGATATTAATTATAAAATTTAATTTCCATGAAGTTTAGCCACGTAAACTGACGTATTATTTTTTGTATGAATTGTATTTTAAAAACACCTATGTATTAAAACTTACCTACCAGAAGTATTATCTAATAGAAAAAAATAATAGGAAGAGTAATTCTAATTTAATAGGACTGTTTTTTTATGGTTTTTTATATTCAAAAAGCTTATCACATATTTCAGTGACAGCGTTAGGAATAGACTTTACAGAAAAAGGGGTTCTCAATAGCCAATACGTACAAGCGACGGAGCAAATTTTCAATGTATTTGTGGAAAGGTTCCAGAAATTCTGGCTTCATAACCACTTTCTGTATAGCCTATCAGGTCTGAGAAGAAAACAAGATCGATTGTTGAAAATATTACATAACATGTCTTATACCGTAAGTATGTTTAATTAAGTTGTATATATGTATTATCAAAAGAAAAGTATGTATGTGTAATTTATCCGTTATCTAGTTGCTATAACACAAGTTCTGTTTAGCACAGGACTAGATGGCGCTGTGTCAAAAAAATAAGCGTCCTGGAATAGGAAAGGAAATATAGATTTAAATTCCTAAAATTCTCCTTTCTTTTTTTTATCATACTTACCTACTACATATTTTTTATAGAATCGAATCATAACATTACAATAAATCGCCAATGTTTTTGATAACTGTACCAGTTTCGATATAATTTTTTTACAGCATTTTTTGAAGTTGGAGGATTTTTAAATCATTAAATCATCGTTAAGAATAATTAGGACACTTTGTATGCCAGTGAATAGAATTTCACACACCTCTTTACTTTAAATTTCAGGTACTACAGAAACGTAAAGCCGACTACATACAACGTTTGGAATCTGGTAAAACAGAAGACAAGACAGGTATATAACATCTTATTTCCTTGACAAAAGTATCACACTTTTTTATTTATTTAATAACTAAATTTTGTGGAAAAATGTTTGTCATTCAATTACTTACCCCCCTAATGCTTTTTTTATTTTCTATATGCGAGACTAAAAAGTTAGTCTCTTTACGACACGTAACGTTCAAAATATATGGAATTAACATTATAATTAAAACCATTCACAATTTTACTACTTTCGCAACAGTTGAATGTTGTTGTATCAATTTACAGGTACAAAATTCAAGCCATTCATGGACCTCCTTCTAGAACTTTCCTTGGAAAAGGGGGCTTTCAACGATCGGGAGATTCAGGAGCACGTAGATACTATGATCGTCGGTGGCCACGACACATCCGCGAGTGTGCTTATGTTTACACTGGTACTGATTGGATCTCACCCTCATGTTCAGGAGAAGATATTTGAAGAGTAAGTTTGACGAGTTTTAAATCAAAAGCGAAAAACTAAGTACGTTCGATTATAAGCGTCCGTCAAAAGAAAATGGCCAAATTATAAATTTCGCGAATGCGTTGCCAACATTAATAGACTACAGGCCCATGTTGAAAAAATTATGGGTCATTTGAACCACCAGGTGACCTATCTAGAACGATATAAGAGCATAAAATAATAAGATTCAGCACTACGACGTCACTTGTAAGCTGTCCAACTGAGTGCAGGTG
>DWAJ01006795.1:0-10013 GCA_018238005.1 Eurema mandarina | reverse complement strand
GTTTCATTCAAATCCATTCAGTAGTTTTTACGTGAAAGAGTAACAAACATCCATACATCCATACATCCATACATCCATACATCCATACTTACAAACTTTCGCCTTTATAATAGTAATAGGATAGGATGTTACTCATAGTACTTTTACAAAGGTATAAATATAATTTATTCATAATTTGATTCTGACCTGAGTCAGGATGTTAAGGAAGTGTACGCCTACAAGCTTGTTATGTATAAATTATGATTTACTATTAGACAGACAACTGAGAAACCTATGTTAAGTTATATGAAGAAATCTTTAAATCACGTGAACTGTATAGCTGTTATTATATAATACATACACAAATATTTGTATATATTTCTGATTAAAAATTTAAGACTTAGGACTATAGTCGTCTCAGCCGTAAGACGCTGACTGCTGAACATAGGCCTGTGCTACCAAATCGTCTTCATGCGTCTTTTTTATCACATTGTCGTTCAAGAGGAAAGTTTATATGTATAATACATGTTTAAATCCGGGTAAAATCGCGAGAAGAGGACTAGTGTTTTTATAAAATAAACCTGTGGTATTAGCAGCATCATTAACTATCGCTTCTGCTAACATTTGCGCATTATTTAAACGAATCTCCTCATTATTCAACGCTCTCGCTAATTATAAGTACAAAGTATTCTCCGTTTGCTAACACAACGTTGACAATAACGGTTCTAGCTTACACCTGTAAACAGAAACTCAATTAGTTTCAACTTGAGAGGCCTTTGTTCATATTTAATTATTACTCAGAAATGACAGTTATTTGAAGCTTTGACTTGGAGAAATCTAATTAAGTAACTTGTGTGTAATACTTGCGACTATTACTTTTAAAGTTTTATAAGAGTACGTATGTATATCGACAGTTGATAACAAAACTATAAATTAATATAATACGAATTTACAAATCATCACAACAATAAACTATTGTATAAGTTGTGTTGTGACAAGAAAACAAAATATTCATATTATTAGAAATTTTCTAAACACAGGGCACACTAGGAAGATTTATATGTATAATAAATGTAAGCGAAGCCGGGGCGGGTTAGTTAAGTAATAGAGAATTTGCATAAAAAATATCCAGCGATCAATTGTATATCTAGTCTTAATATATAATAATCTAGTTTCAGTTAGGGCGAATTTTGTCTCAGGCTTTCTGTCCGTTGAATAATCTTATAAGATATTTTAATCTATATTTAATTTCCGATGCAATCTATCGTTGACAATGCGTCATGACTTTCAACGTGTCATTCGAAACCACTCTTGACTAACATCCTGACATGCGAACAAAGAAAGTACTATCATACAGTTTTGCAGACCGTGCTTTCTTAAGAACAGAGGACTGTAGACGAAACATGAGCGCTCGGTATGCAAAAGCTTGGTCGATAAGAGACGGAAGTAGGCCTTATCTCAAATAAAACAATGTGCAGCAGGCATTTTAGTACCCAGCTTTATCGCTTTTTATATAGCTTTGATATATTTAATATAGAGCCAATAAAATATTTTTTCAAATTCCAAAATCTCTATGTATAATACTATTTTATTCAATGAAATTTTCCCTAATGTTTGACAACGTTAAAATATAAAGTATTGTACTATTGTCGTATAACTAAAACTTGGATCTTTAACAAACATTTGGAATGATATAGCAGTAAGAACCTTCATCTCCATCATAACACGTATGTATATACTATTTAGGTAGTTACTTTTGTATCTCTAAGCGATCAGAGTCATAGGACAGCTAGTATTCTAATATGTTAATAGCTAAATAAAATATTCTATTATTCCGATTTCTAAACAAGTATTGATCCTGAAGTCGATAAATAAGCATCTAGAGGCGAAGGTGAAATTATTAAGCCTTATTGAAATCGTCGTCTATTGTAGGAATTATCTGATAAATTTTCCCAGGCCGTAAATGGTATCCGATACAAGGTTTACTTTACTATTCAGATCGCTGTTCATAGCTCGAACTAATGACTTGAAAGTTAGGTAAATTGTGTGTTTTACAGTTAATACCGTTTGCCTTTCGTTAGCGGTTTTGTGGAGAAGGTTTCTTTACATACTAGCGTTAGGTTGTATTTAAGAGATTTTAAATAAATGTTTGGGTTGAAATGGCTAAAGTTTTAAGTACTTAAAGCATTATAAGGTTGTTTTTAATATTAATGGTTATTACCAACAAGCATAGATTAGTGAAATCTAGAATTATCTTTTCGATTTTAAACAAAATTTTAGGAAAGTTTAATAAGATGAAATCTTTCAAACCATTGTTAGTTTAAATTTATTTATCCAATGTTTACGTTATCTGTACTTTATAAAGTGTCGTCACCTTCAAAGACCAGAATAAATCACTTCTCAGACTAATGCATTAATCTCGGCTTATCTCGGTTATCAGGTGTCATTATGAGCTTTTAACACGCTACTGTATCATCGTTGTTATCAGATAGACCCCACGCGGGGATATTACGACATTCATACCTATGCTAATATGTCGCGATTAATATGTCATATTACAGATTGCTCTGCATATAAGGAAGTAGGCTAAAATCCTTAGATTATCAACTTTTTGTTCCAGTTTTGTAAGCTCTTTCAATATTTTATTTTTGATAGATAAGAAATTTGTGCGGGATTTTTTATGAATTAAATAACTTTAATATTATATAAATTGGTTTTGTAAATATGTGATAACTCACATATTAACAAAACCAATTTATATAAGAATAAAATAATAAATAAAATAATAAATTTGTTCAAATAATATTTATAGAAAGGATTAATTTAAATTTTTTAGATTAATTTATATAACAAAGTTATAAAAGTCTTAGTTTACAGACTAAATAAGGGTGCACTTCAAAAAATTCATCACACGAAATTGTAGCGACTATTTTATGTACTCAATAAGTCGTGTTTAAAATGTTACAAAAACCACCATGTCATGGTCAGTGAGCTCATTAGCTCTTACTAAAACTCATCTCGCGGTGTTTCTTATTTTTCAAAATCTAAAGGGAGCAATTCGTTATGGCGCGTCGAAACATTGTTCGATGCCTTGACTAATGAACTTGTTTGCTTTCGTGACTGTAATTTCAAAATCAACCTTTATCTCGCTTGGTATCAGTAGACTTTTCGAAATAAAACTGCTACATTCATTTCATTACCATTATCATTATGTATATAATCATAGTGCTGTATATTATATTATGTAACATTAGCATTAGTATATATTGATAATTCAAGTATAAACATTAAACATAGTTAAAGATTACAAAAAGAATGCATTGAAATATGTACGTATGTGTGCATTCATAAACAAGTAAATTTTTGGATGAAAGCTAACTATAACTTACATGAGGAAATACTTTCTAAGTAAGATGCTTAGTTATAAAAGACACTAGGTATATAGGCTGTGATTAAAACTTATTGTATTAAACCGTAAGAACACTATTTTCTAAAACACAATAAAAATAAACTTTAAAACCGAGGCAAACTAAAGCAATCCATCATCCATCTTTTAACATTCCATTGTCCGTCGTTCTAGTTCTTAAATAATAATGTCAGGCAAACACACAACACAAATATTAGTCAGCTCTTAAATTCTCAACCAGTGTATTGTTTTAGGTGATGCGTCTGCGTGATGAATCTTCTCTAAGGCTATATAATATTAATGTTTATTTTTATAGAAGGTTTTTGTAAATTTAATTTACAAAGGACAACTAGTATAGCGTGTTGCGAGTTTTTCTCATATAATCTTAATTGTTTATCAAAACCATGATTAATAACCATAAACCATAACAACATATAATAAATTAGATAAAAATGGTACTAATAAAAATGCATATTTCAGTTATTTTTACGGTACCAACCTACTACTACATATGAAACGCCGCGTGATTAGGCCGACGCATTCCATTGTTCCTTAAATAATAACGAGCAAACAAATAAATATTGGTCTTCAACTCTTAACCCACTATTGTTCTAGGTGATGCGCCCGCGCGTGTGAAGATGGCGAGACGCGCCCTGCTCATTCTATGGGTGGTCGCAGTCGTCAGGGCTGATCATGGTGAGTTATCTTAAAATTATATATCTTTAAGTCCTTGCCCAGCAGTGGCATCCCTACGGGCTACTAAAAAAAAAGTAAAAAAATGGTCTTCGAAAAAGGGTTACATGATGATAGGTAGATTTCTATTTTGAAGTGTATGAAGAATTAATGTATAATAACTAAAAAAAAATACGACTTTAGAGCGTTTTATCTATTTAGAACTTGATTACGTAAACATAAATTATAGAAGTAAAATTTAGAAACCAAGATTTTATTTTACGCTAAAATGTAATTTTCCTTCTTACTTATAACATCTCAACACCTCTTACATATAAACCAACATATTATTAAAACATACTACACTACATAAAAAATACGTACCTACATCTTAAAAGTTACAACTTGTAAGTAATAAACTTCGGTGGTTCAGATGACAGAAGTACACCTAACTACGATATATAGCTTTACGACTTTCAATTTATGTGCACTTTTATCTAAATTCTAAAAATAACAACGTTTCAAACTTAAAAAAACATGCAGTATTTATAGCGATCCTAAAAAAATGTACAAAAGTTTTACGTCCGAAAGATACGTTTGGATCCACTTAAAACTCCTTAAAAGTGCGAGAGTTGGTAAAAAATTAAGTACCGCCGAAATTTCACTAAGAGACTTGGCACCCAATCTTCAATAAGATAAGAAAAGGTACAAAAAAGATAACAGTCCTTAGATGCGACGAATCTCTTGGATTAAAAAAAAACTTTTAAACTTGGGGTTTCACTTATTCAAAGACTTCGCATTAGGGGAATGAAAAATTCAGTTTTATAATAGGTAGTTATTTTCTGCTACGAAATTCAAGAGGGCTACATACAAAAATATTAGCTTTTAATTTTGTGATTCAAGACATTGTAGCATTTTGAATTTTTTTAATTATATAACTGATGACAAATTGATAAACTACATAATATATGACAGAGATTTTGGGGATAAGATAACAAATAATTTTTGTACATTTTAATTAAATTTTGTAGTTAATACTAATGAAGAAACACAACATAATATACTGCTTGTCCTTTAAATAACCTGTTCAATCCATTCACGTAACATCTAAATCTCTAAGCTTTTGAAACGGTACCCTAAACCCATCTTAAGAAAAAAGTAATAGATTAGAAAGGTACTGGAGAATCGCAAAAAATGCTTAATCGTGACGAAGCGAGTGCTACTTCCGAACATGACTATCCCATTTAACTTGTCGATAGTCATTTTTATTTCTTTTGTACCAAGTCGTGGTTTTAAGAAATCCTTGAATCGGCTTTTAGAACGTAGATAGTGGGTTTAGATTAAATATAGATTTAGTTTTACGTTTTTATCTGATAAGAAGAGTCTCAGACATAATGAGAAGAGTTTGCTAGAGTAATTTGCAAATGTTTAGAATTATCACTAAGCAAAATCTAATTCAAAAACCATTTGCATCGTATACGTGCACAATAAAACGGTCAACATGTTAGTTGCAACGCGATAATGCACTAGAAATTAAAGCAACATTAACTTTGAAATACGAAGCCCAAACAGCTGCTGTGAAAATAGAAAATAATAGAACTCAGGCCATTATAACTCGAGTAACAAAGGGATTATCTTGTTTGGGAACCTCTTGACGGGCTCTCGACGTCTTATAATATATCGTGTTACAATTCCTACAGGCTATTCAAGGAGTTTTTGTAGGTGTGGCCGGTCTTTGTATTCTTTCTGCGACAGGGGTGAGAATTCGGTTTATTCAAAGGATAAGGTAATTTTAGATTGGGGTTTGCACCTTGCTGGTACATTGTTAATGGAAGCTTTGTCGGCCGTTATTTTTTATGATCCTGTGTGGAGACTTCCGTTAGCTGAGCGCTGCAAACAGTGTCAGTTTTTTAGATTACACTTGAGTGTTGTGAAGTTCTCTTCTTCGTCGTTTTTTGTCCAGTATCCAAAAATGATATAACCAGTTTTTAAAATGCTTTTTACTTCTCATATTCTAGTGGCACGCATTGTAAAAAATAGTAGTAGGCAGCCAAAAGCAAATAACTTTTGTGCTTGGTGTAAACTAATTTACATATAACAAATCGTCCAAATGAAAGGAACATTACGCGAAATTGTGAACCGAGCCTTAGTCATAGACAATGCAAACTTTTGATTTACTTCCCCCACCCACTGCCATTAAGTAGTGCATTTTATGTCTCTCTTAAGTGCATTTACGAGTAAACTGCACACTTCGCCTGAACGGATGCGATCCCCTTGAATGTTTTATGATGCTCTTTGAACATGTATCAGAATTTAGATTTATTCCGTCCTTATCTGTTATTGGTGCGATTGAAATTGAGTGCTGTCGCACATTTACTGGGGAATGCGTCTTTGAAGACGCTGGATGTATTAGGTTATTGTGTGTGATACATTTAATAATGTCTAATATTTTGCCACATTTTATATGCCTCTTAACTTACCAGGTTTATGCTCTTGTTATAATCGGGAAACCCTTATAGGAAACCAGTAGGTCTTGGCGAAATCACCATAGTTATGTCAGACTCCAATCGACAAAACTCGTATTGGGTAAGCTTTTCCAGACTTCCGAAATTAGTCTGCTTCCTAACCTGTATTACCTACCTAGTTCTTGAATAAGCGATTTTTGACTACCCTTAGAAACTGTTCTAGTAATTTTAAGTATAGCTGATGAAACAAGTTAAATCTATTCAACTTTTACTCACCGTGATTAAATGAATACAAGTGTATTATGTTACCATCTCAATTTTCAAGCATTTGGGAGTAACGTCCGATATCCATTGGTCTATATTTGGTCCAACTTACATCTGTAGTGAGCGATAAAAGTGGGTGTTATTTTTAATAGCCATTACTCAATGTAAAAGTACTTTCCATTGCATTGATAAGGGCGCTTTAAATGTTTGGTTAATGGATAATTTTATAGCTGGGACTTGATAGTTTTCATATCTATAAACCATAGCACTCGTGTTCGGTCACCATTATAAATTTATCTCATTGTTGTGTGTTTTAGTCGATATCAAAACTTAGAGTAGGTGCTTTCATGTTGTAATCTATTCAATTAAGTTGCCTTTAACCAATGACCTAGGTCGTTTTTTTAAGTTTTATTAAATCAGTACCTGCCTATCCCATTCTTAAGAGATAACCTAATTTTTCAAAGCTTGTCTCTTGGCGTTTTTAGCAATTATAATAATCAAATTAAAAAATCTACTTTCCTTAGTAATGCGTATGTAACGATTCTTCGTCTGTTACGTTCGGATACCTTAACCATGAAATGATTTCGACAACATTTGGTACGGGTGTCGTCGTGTAAGAAACTTTTTATCTCGATTATGACTTCAGGGTTGAAAAATAGTACTTACAATTTGTATATAAATTCTTGAATAACGAAGGTGAGATCTCACAAATTTATTTACCTATAAATAACATAGACTTTGCGAAGACAGTTATTGAAAAATGGACTTCCAACAAAACCACTAAACCTAGTATGATGACACACGACAAAACTCAAATCAATCAAGTACCATAGATTTAAAAGCCATTAAACGGTACTGTTACTTAGTCTAGATAAAATGGTAGATCTTTGTGCCGGCGGCTAGGAGTCGAGACGGTGATTAAGTGAGCCTCATCAATAAGCTCTTATATCTAGTGGTATTTAGAACTTTTATAGCATCACAAAATACCTTTGCTTTAATGTCACTTTATTATATTTAGATATATTATGTTGGTCTTTGTATGAGTATGTGTGTACTTTATAATTTATATTCTAAATTGTTATTACTTATTATCTTTATTGAGTGTTGGCAATGTCTTGGAGAAATATCAATAGGTCTTATAAATATGTTATTTTGTGGGTGAAGAATATTCATTTGGAATTTTCATCAATAGAGGTAGCAAATGCAATTTTTTTTTTTTAAATCCGGTCCTTAGTAATATTTAATTGGATAATTATAGAGATGAGCTTGTTTAAACAAGCTTCTGAAAAAAAAATGGATTTATACATTGTAGATATAATCTTCTAAAAATAAACACTAGGTACTTACACATAATGTAAATTACTACTTAATTTAAAAATTATATAATGCCATGCTTACAAAAATTGTCTACAAATTCAAATAATTATTAAGCAGCGATCTCTAATGATTCGATTACCGTGACAAGCGGGCTCTTTCATCCTACAGTATTTTTAGATCTCATTAGAGGAGCAGGAATTCCATTCATCACTCGGGGCATATTTTAATTCGTGGCGATAAGGCATTTCCCATTTGTATGACATTCCTTTGTAGGGAATGTTAAGAAGAATAACAGATGTCACCGGTTTTCGTGTAAGTAGGTATTTTTGGAAAATGGACTGCCAAACAATCTAAATTACAGCCTAGAGATGATGAAGGAAAATTTTATAGGTATTATTTTTTTATGAATGCTCTTGGAGATTTTTCGACATTTTCGGTTCTTAGGTCTTATTAACAATCTGCTAAACGTTATTTAAAACCTATATCAATAATGATGTAATAAATGCAAAAGTAACTCTGTATATTTACGTCTAAAATGAAAAGAAGCATCATTCAATTAAATATAGTAGTTCTTAACTCATAGTAACTATTGCCTACTTTGGTAAATTATATAACCTGTCTATGTATTTTTCCAAATTCTTCTTCTTCTTCTTAGTCGGGCACTATTGTCAGAGTGGTCGTGGTTGCACACGTGGTTTTCCTTTGGGTCTTAGGTCTTATTATAAATGCAAAATTAACTATATTCACGTCTTAAATAAAACAAAAGAAGGATCATATAATTAAATATATAAGTTCTTTACTCATAGTAACTTTTGCCTACTTCGGTAAAATATATAACCTGTTTATGTATTGCTTTCCAAATACACGACATCTTTTAACATGATTAATTATTAGAACTGACTCGATATTTACCTCATCAAGTAAGAATAGCTATAGCATCATCACGGTATTTATGTTCTATCTAACATTAGGTATAGAAGAACATACATAAGCCAATAGTTCTTTTACTTAAAGATAATCCGTGACATAGTTTCACTAAGCTTACTTTAAGCCTCAGTCAGGTCACTTCACTTACTCTAATGTTGCTTAACTGTTCTAAGTACGTCAATACATCAGTTAAAACAATAATTGATATTGCAATAAACTTTTAAAAACAATAAAAAGGCTAAGACTTCAAATTTTAATAAGTAGGCACTTAGGTATGAATGGAAACGCAAATAAGTAACATATATACAAAGATAACATATGTACCTTATAAAAATATCATATGAATGAATTAATATGATATCTTAAAAATGACTATAATCTTTACTAATTTTCAAAGGTTCGTAAATTTGTTACGCTTTAGGGGCAAATCTCTGGATGTACTTAATAAAGTTTGTAATTCATTTGACCTATTAAAAGCTATATTATTTGTTGGATGAAATTATAAAAGGTGAAATTGTTTTAAATGCACTGATGCACAGTGCAGCTGCATTGCATCAGTCCCCATAAAACAATCAAAAAATGAAAATTGGGATATTAGAAAAGCACTATAAATCATACGTAGGTAGGTACTGTCTCTTTCATTGATATAACTATAGGTATAGTGATAATAAGCATTATTACATTTCAAAAGCAAATTATTTGTCTTATATCTATATCTATACTTATATATCTATACTTGTGTGTAATATATAAAGCTGAAGAGTTTGTTTGTTTGAACGCGCTAATCTCAGGAACTACTGGTTTGAATTGAAAAATTCTTTTTTTATTGAATTGCCCATTTATCGAGGAAGGCTTTAGGCGAGGCTAGTCGACGAAGTCTGGAAATGGACTGATTTTTAAACTTCCAGACTGAAGAAACTACGTGGAATTTTCCTACACAAAAAATCATGCATACCCATAAAGAAACAAATGAGCAAACAAAC